>QJNV01000439.1:0-50051 GCA_004155935.1 Monosporascus sp. GIB2 | reverse complement strand
TTTTTTATTTTTTTATAAAAAAAAAAAAAAAAAAAAAAAAAAAAAAAAAAAAAAAAAATTCAAAGTATAATACGCCTTAATTATTTCGTTATCCGATTACAGCGCTTAAAACATAATTTAACGTATTTGTTTTTAACTTAATTAGGCAACTTAAAGCATATATAGTTAATATTAGTTAATTTATAATTACTTTCTTAATTTATTAAAAAACTTTTTCCGTTTTTAGCGTTTATTAAAACTTTTCCCTTTTTTTAATAAATTTTCGATAATAATTAGCGAATTCGAAAAAGGCTTATACTTTTTTAATTGTAATAAGCGTTATTTAATTTCGTATTGTTATGATTTTTTTATAGTTTATTTTGATATATCCGGAGGTAATAATGTGGTTTAAGTACTTAACTTTTTATATATAGAATTAGCTTTTTTTTTGCGTTAACTAGTAGGTTAGTATTTTGAAGTAGCTGTAGTACTTTATGGACGTATTTTTCGTATTATTTTTTTATTTCCGAAAAAATAAAAATATTACAATATTCTTTAAGGACGTAGTTAACCATACGCTAAAGAGTTATAAATATGTTAGTAAATTTGATATATGTAAGAAAGTATTCGTATAGGCCGTATTTAATTCGAAACGTTATTTTTTATTAGTAATATTTTTTATTTTAAATTAAGTTATATTTATTTTTAAAATTAAAGGTAATAAACTATTAAGTTTTATAAAAACCATTTTTTATTTCGTTAATTAAAAGTAATAATATTCGATTTTTAATGGTAATAGTATTAAGTTATCGGTAATTTATAATTAACTATAACTTTCCGTTTGTTTTAAATACGAAAAATGTAAGGTATTTAATTAATTTTTTAAATATTCCTTAAATACGTATCATTTTATTTCGTTAAGGTTATAAATCATGTAAAAATTAATTAATATTTTTTCTTTTAAAATAATTTCATAATTTTATTTCTTATATTTTAGTAATTTCGTTTCGAGCTTTTTTTAAAAAGTCGTTTATATTTATAATATTATAATAATATATTAATTCAAATTTTTAACTTCTTAAGTTGGTGTCATAGCTTATTATTTAATTGCTATAGTTTTGCTTTAATAGTAGTAATAATACTTGTTTTTTTGTAATGCTTATTTTTTTTTCGTGTTTTGATAATAATACTAAAGTATTTATCGTATCTTATACCGGTATTTATTGCTATTTTTAATCGAATATTAAAAATTTTATTATTATCTTTTTACTTATCGCTAAGTTATGAAAACAATTTTATCTGGCTAGTTTTTTAATCGATTAAAGGGTTATATTAACGTAACTATGTTTTTCTTAAAATTATATCGTAATTTTTTAACGGTATAATATCGAATTAATTATTATATTCCTTCCTGGGACAAAAACGTTAAAGTAATTAATTTCGCGTATAATTCTTCCATTACTATAAAAGAATAGTTAACTTTTGGCGGTATTCATAATATAAAGGTCCTTTTTATATCTTTATAGCAATGTAAGTTAGTTAATTACTTCTGGTATAATATAGTTACCTCCTAAAACTCCGCTATCCACTATAATGATATATCAATATATCTTAGTCCGTACTTTTAAGATAACAGGGTTATTATTTTCCCTTATTATTATTAAAGCCTTTCTTAGGAGTTTTTTTCGTTTCCCCTAAGTTCTTCTATTTTATAACTCTTTTTTAAGTAATTTTATTTTTGTAGGCCTTACGGGCGTTATTATATTTGTCTATATAATCAATTAATTTCGTTTCGCAATTATTTAATATGTTATTATTAATATTTCGTTTTTAAATTAAAGCATTTATTCGACTTATTTTCGTATTTTTGTATCCTAACTAGTAAATTATTCGCCTATCGCTTAAATCGTATCCTATTAAGTTATATTAGTATCGTCCTAGGGCTTCTATAATTTCTCTACGAATTATCGGAATTTTTTCTTAATTTTGTATCATTTTAAGGATCGATAATAAACGTAAGTTAAAAATGTAAGTTTATAATTACTTATTATATTACTTTTTCCATTAATTTTTAAATTAATTCGTTTTATATTTAATAATCGTACTGTTTAAAATAAAATAATAACGTCCTATTATAGTTATTTTTATCCTTTTGGCTAACTTTACACAACTCTTCTTTAATCGATATTTTCCTCAGAGCTAATAATACGACAATATTTATGCTATTATTTATTTTATTTATCTTTTCCCGTTTTATTAAAAAAGTCGAATTCTTTTTTAGCTATACAGGTAATACGTTAATAAATAAATTATTTCCATTTTTTATAATTAGAATATTATTATCGTCAACAATAAAACGTATATATTCGTCCATATCGGTCCGGAGCACTAAAATAAATATTCTCGGTCCATCCTTAATATTTTCGTAACCATTCCTTTATTATTCAAATTATTTATTAAAATTATTACTTCTATTATTTTCGTAAAAACGATTTTTCCTTTTAGGTTATCTATTATTTAAGGTGCAATTACACTCCGATTTGAATTAATCTTTTAACTTTTTATTAATCATATTATAACTTATTATACGATAATCTTAAGAAGTTTTTTCCTTATTAAATCATGGCGAGAATCTTCTTTTTTTACTAGCTTTACGATTATCCTATAGGTACGGAAGTCCAAAACTTATTTTACCAGAGTTTCTTAAGTAATTTGCATTAAAATACTTTATGGTCCGTCTTACCATAATTCTAACATTCGATTTAATAAATGTTCCGCTATTAAATGGCCTCAATCTCTATAAGTCCTAGTTTTATTCCGTAAAATATATTATTCTTTTTAAAAGTATTAATATTAATTAAATACTTAGATTTGTTATTCCTAATACTAATTCCAGGAGTAAATCGTCCGCGTTGTTTTATTCGTCGTTCAAATTATCGATTATCGATTTGAATAACTTCTTTAATATATTTATCAAAAATAAACGTCCATTTTATTCGAATTATTTTATCCTTAACGTTATCCTTAAATCTTTTATAAAATATATCGATCAAAACATTTTCTTTTTTATCTCCCCATCCAGCTTTAACAAATAAAATTTTAAAATTAACAACGTATTTAAACGCCGGTCCTTTTTACTTAAGTTCGAAAATTTTCTAAGCTAATAATTTCTCTTTATCCAAATTACCGAAATTAAAACGAAACTTATCCTTAAAATTAACGTACTCGCAAGAAATTTCGTTAATTACATTTTTTTTATCAACTTCCGCCTTCTCCAAATAATCTCGCACAATAAACTTAAACTAATCAACAACATCTCTAATAAGGCACGCTTCTACTACAAAAATTCGGTCTAAAATGCTATCAATATTTAAAAAACGTAAATAAACGCGTACTTAAATTAAAAAAAATTATAAATTTCCTTTCCTACTATAAAGTTTTAGTTTTTTAAGCTTCATTATAACGACAACGGTAATAATAAACGAAATGCTTTTAACCTTATTAACAAGCCGCTAAAATGTTATCTCAAGTTGTTAAATACAAACCTAAAGCTATTAAATAAAAATTTCTTAAAAACTGGTCGATATCTTAACAATATTAAATATTGCTCAAAATTTAACGGTACTACTAAATAAAAGCTTACAACGTATAACGGCTAAATTAATTAACTAACTTTTAAACCTAAACGTACGGGTTTATATTAGCAGAAGTACTATAAAAAACTAAATAATCGGGTTAACTTAATTACGTTTCGTAATATCAAAAATATCTTAAGTAACGAAATTATATTATAAATTATCGTTATTTATCTACGGATTTAAGCGAAAGTATATATCCTTCTTATTACTTATAATACTTACACTTATTCACCCTACTTACTCGTATTTACGCTAAAAACTAGGGTTTTCCTAATAAACGGATTACGTAATACTTAATTAGCTAAAATCGAAGCTTTAAGTGACAAAAATCCGACTGTTCCTATTTGAGCCAAGCTTGTTAGCTCATAACAGTATCCCCTTTTCGAACTTACAGTACAGCTCTAGCGGTGCTTTTAAGTACAGAAACACGGTAAAGAAGATAACTTTATTAAATACTAAAGTATAACCACCTTTTTAAAACCTAGCACCCTACTAGTAAAGATCTTGTTTATGTACATATAAAAGGGCTTCGCCCCAAATAATTAAGAGCTGCCCTATTCGGGCAATATTTTATTTTTTCCTAAATCAGTTGACAGCTGCCAACTTCCTGATAACCTATATGAGCCCCACCCTATGGCCCACATGCCTAAAGCTAACGTTGTAGGTGCGATTTTTAATTGATTCTCATAATCAGCATATTCCGTTTCTCAGCACACTTACCTACAAACCGGCGCACCGCAACAACAACAATACCACACCGCCGCGCCCACGAACTCCCTCTTTAGGCCATACGTTCCGGTTGACTAATACAACATAATACACCTTCTTTTGCCGCCCGAAAGCGGTCCCGATAATGGCGAACCCTGCGATACTGTTAATAAGTTAATAGCCCCGCTAAATCATTTCGCGTTCGCTTATGGGTATTAACTCGTAAAACGCAAACGAAACAAATACTCGCAATAAGATATATATTAAATATTACGTCCACCGCGACCGCGATACGGTACGCCCGGACGAGGGCTTCTATATTTTGTTATAATGCGCCGTACCTTATGTAATGTTAAAAAACAACAGATGCGTTATTAAAATGCTAGTATCAATTAAAAAACGGTACAAATCATATACAAAATCAGGTGTATCAGTTGGGTGCACCCATTTAGGGGGTATGGGTGGGTCTCGTACAGGCTACTTGGAAGCAGACAGCTGTCAAGGTGTCTAGGAAAAATAAAATATAGCCCGAATAGGTCAGCTCATAATTAAGAAAAGGCAGGCGTTAATGATTGTCTATTTTACTACCTATACTACGAACTACCAGCTAGGCTGCTTTTTCTGCCTTCCACTTCGTACTTTACCCCTTTTCTCTGACATATAGGAGGGTAATAATATCTCGATGCCTCATCCCACGCCGACAACACCTCTGCCTCCATCTGCTCCACTGTGACAACAACCTGCCGCCACAGACCAGTTCCACATGGTTGCAGCAACGAGGGAGCCGCGCATGAGCCGCCCATCAGCAGCTCCTAAGTGCCCGCAAGAAACGGGTATGACAGCAGGGCACCTCAAACGATCTTGACAGTCCTTATAGGTGCATCCACAAACAAACCGCATTGACAGTTTACCACACCTTCGTCCCACTTGTCTATCCAGTGCCCTACTCCTAGCCTCTCAAATGTCTCCAGACCATCGAATTCGGCTGTTTGTCTTTTTAGAAGCAGGAACCAGGTCTCTAGTGGCGTAGACGGCGGATCATAGTACGGGTTCGCACGTCTAAACAGCGCATCCCCCTCCAGCTTTTTGGGGATCCACGAGAAGAGCTGCAGGCAGTAGTAGGGTGTGTCTGATACGTCGATGTGATAGACATTGCTCGTGGTCCAAATCTCGACGTCCGGGCTCTGGTTCGTAACGGTCGGCTCTGGCTCAATGTCTAATACGACTTCGAATCTGTGTGTTTGACTGCCCCTGACGAGGCATGGGGTTTCCGAGCGCGGAATGGCTGGTGGGTTAAACCTTACCGACTTGCGGAACCCATCACGATCATACCAGAAGCTTTTTAGATGCTCGTGCAATACAGCAAGCTGAACCGGGATAATTGGGCCACTTAGTAAGGCATGGCCAGAGGTGATTGGCCCGAATGGGTTGGACGGATCCGAGTATGTAAAGGAGACCTCGAACAGTCGAGCATGTTCTTTCATGGCGACCTTGATAGCATGGCTCGGTCTGCTTACGCGCTGCAGGTAAAGGTAGGATATAGGTCCATCGATAGACGCCCAAGACCAAGTGGGCGCGCAGTATTGAGCTGGCCGAACGTGTCGCAACCGGTCGCTCAATGCTAACGCTGTACGATGCACATGCCATGAGAGGTCTTGAATGAACCGGTTCTTCCACAGCCCCGCACAGTACTGGCCGGGCTTTGCGTTAACCTCGTTCTCGGAAAAGGACGTCGTCACAGGTCGACTGAGGCGTAGGCCAGCAGGCAATGACATATGTGTAGCGCGCGAGAATAGGGTGGCGAGGCCAGAAATCGCTACCAATTTGTCGGTCGTGTTGGTAAGACGACGCAACGAGTAGTCCTCGGCGACGCTGTGCCAACTCTTGTACAAATCGAAGGGCCGCTTGACCCCAATGCAATTCTCATGCGCGCCGTGGCCGAGGCCAGTCTTCAATTCCGCGTAGTTCGGAAAGGGTGATTTCAGCATATCTCCCCAAAGATGGCCGCACTCGCAGTAGATCCGCTGGAGACACCGCCAAACAATTTCGTTGCCATCGAAGTACAAGACTCGGTTTGGGAGGATGGCCTCTTGGAGACACCAGCCACGCGTGAAGAGAGTGCATTGCTTGTGCTGCGGAAAACTCGTATGAGTTTTACTAACTTCACTCCGTGCGGCGTCAGCCGAAATCTTGAGGGGTCTTTTAGGCTGCCGAGTGGTTGCGTCCCGGACGTATATGGGCCGCTCTCCGGGGTCGGCGAGGAAACGAGGGAGTGGAATGTCGATTGCGCGCTGCCAGGAGGCAGAGCCATACTTCTGTGGGCCTAAGAAGCCTTTCTTGCACGAGTCCGGCTCTGAGGCGGCGATGGTGAAGGTAGAATGGGCGTAAATATTCGCCATCTGAGTAGACTCTCTCTGGAAATCTCTTGTGTCGCCCTGGATGATGCATAGAGCATCGACCCAGAGGTACCTCATCTTGATTCCCCGGCAAACCGCAATTGCGTCCTGGACGGTCTTGGACAACGATAGGGTTCTTATACCCTTAAAGTGATCCGAGATGTTCACCGAAGTGGTTTGCACGACGCCCTCTAGGTCCGTACCCCAACAGTAGCTGAGACATACATACGGCGCCGGCTCTTGATTCTCGACCAAACGGACATTAGGCTCATGGCCCAGCCCGACGTTGAGAAGGCGCCGGGGCATAAATGGAGCGTCGGTGTTCTGGCATCCTTCGTCTGACGCCAGACAGCGCTGGAGCCAGGACTCGATTCGACGGAAAGCCATATCTGAGTCTGAACTGGCACAAATATCGAAAGTTGTTGGGAGGAAGAATCGATAGCCAGGCTGCCTTTTCAATAACCCCCTTTCTATCGAATTCGGGCATGGATAACAGTTTCCTTATGAGCATTCAGCAAGGGCACTGATACTTCCTGGGGATCTAGTGTGTGCACTTACCGGCGTGAAGACGCAGCTGGTAGGAGGCTATTCTTTGTTCAGCTTCCGACAAATCCACAAATACGTCCTGGATTTGCGCGTTGCGGATTTTTGACTCTTTATCCCTCACCCGGCGCACACCCCTCACATCCAAAAATACGTCCTGGATTAACGTGTTGGTGTTTCCTACCTCTTCATCTTCCGCCCTCAAGCCCACCGAGCGGCGGACACCCGGCGTTGAAGACTGTCCAAACCACTCGGGCTTAACCTCTCGTAAAATGCCAAGGAGGAATCTGCACGTCTCGCATCCATTCTTGCTCGAGGTTTCGTAATCCTCAAACCGTTCGCCTTCCGACACTTCGATTACGAAGCCTTCTTTTCCGTCATGGCGACAAGCGGAGTTGCGCCGGAAACTTGTCGAATCGGCAGATGAGTAGGGCACTTGAAGCTGTGCAATGTCTACATCATTCTCCGAGTCCCCCGTCCAAGGAGATCTCTTCGAACTCATATTTCCCATGTTCTGTTACCAACCGATGGGAATGATGTCTCAAAGCGCCCAGAACTAAGGACTTGGGGGAGAAGCCGTGTACAAAAGGAGACTGAAGAGAAGCTTGGTGGAAGGAACCGGAAAGACGGGGGGAAAGCCCGAAGGGCAGAGATGTCTTTCCAACGAGAAGGCTGAGTGCCAAGTTGGGCAGCGACGTGGCGTCAACCATCGCCGCGTCGAGGCGTTTCTCAGCGGGCACCAATTGTGCTCCGCAGAGTCGCAGTTTTGTTTTCGTCTCTAAAGACAGCTGGGAGTCTTGGCTCCAAAGCCTCCAATCCTAATGGAAGAAAAGACCCTACTCCCTATTCTTGAATCAACTCTACCTCCCCGGTCTCTAGTGCACGAGCCGGCGCCCGGGCTGTGCGCAAATCAACTCTTTGAAGGTTCGTTTGGGAATAGCGCCCAGGTAATTAGCGCTATACTATAGGAAAACTTGAGTACCGTATCCTTTAGGGCAATACCGTCTCTAGGATCTCGACTATAAGCCCGTTAAAGGATCTGGTATCCAGGCTTACAAGCAAAAGGTTAATATGAACCTACTAGTAGCCAGTCCGCAGCTTATAATGTTTCTGTTATTTAAAATTTTAAATAGTTCGACTGGCCGCTATTACGACCATGACGGCTAGGCTAGTTAATTAACTATTAAACCTAATCGTACGAGTTTATGTTAGCAGAAGTATCGTAGAATTTTAAGCAATTAAAGGATAGCTTAATTACGTTTTGTAATATTAAGAGCGTTTTAGGTAACGAAGTTATAATACAAGCTGTCGTTATTTAATACAGAGAACGAATAAATATATATATTCTTTCTGGTTTTTTTTCGCCTTGTTAAAACTTTTTAAAGCTATATTCTTTAATTAATTATATTTCTTTTAGTTTTAATTAAGCTTTTTAAAGCTACATCACTTAATTAATTATATTCTATTTCGTTTTGTAAAAGCTTTTTAAAGTTATACTACGTAATTTAACCTAGTTAGGATTTGTTTCGAGCTTTTAATAATTGTTTTTCCGAAACCCCCTCAGTTAAATCGTAGTACGATTTCTTTTTTTAAAGATGTTAGTTCGAAAAATCCCTGTCTGTAACGGCTAAACTAGTCAACTAACTATTAAACCTAAACGTATAGGTTTATGTTAGCTGGAATATCGTATCGTCTAAACAATAAAAAAATAAAAATAAACTTAATCACGTTTCGTAATACCAAAAGTATCTTAGGTAACGAAGTTATATTATAAGCTGTCGCTATTTAATTACGAAATAACGAACGTATATATTTTTTACTGACTTACTGAATTATTTCTAAGAAGTTAGTAATCTGGCTGACTAGATTACTTTTAGTAAGTTAGTAATCCGGCTTACCAGATTACTTCTAGTAAATTAATAATCTATTACATAATCTAACCTATTTAATATTTTTAATTTTTTACCTAGCACCGTTTTTGAAAGCCGTAACATATTAAGTTATAATGCAATTATCCTTTTTTAAAAAATCTTATCCTTAAGATTTTTTCCTTTAATAAATCTCTTCAGTACGTAATTATTATATTTTTTACGCGTTTTTAAACATTAATCGCTTAAAATGATTTAACGTATCGCTTTAGTTAATTTAATTAAAGTAAAAAGTTTTAACGCGATATTTTATTCGTTTTATTCCGCGCGGTATCTTCCGTATCAAATAATGGAAAAATTTCGCGTTACTGAAAATATGTCTATCGGGGCCGCTTTTGCGATAATATCGGCGTCCTTATTATTATAATTAATCGTTACGCGGTAAAAGTTTATGGTTTAAAAGAAAAGAAATTAATTGCTGAAAAAACCCTAATTAAATTCTTAACGCGCTTTTTACGCATACGTCGCTAACGATAGCAGTACTAGTCCGAAAGTACGAAATTGGTTAACCGTACTTTTTAATCTCTAAATGAGCAAAACGATAAATTTTCCTCCGCTGTGGCGGTTTAGGTATTAAAAAGTTTAAGTATAATTACTTATAATGCCGTAAACTATAAATCTTTATCGGATATAAATTAGAACGTTATTATTTAAAACGGTTTAACCGTTATTAATAAAAGGTTTTCAATAGGCGCTAGGTATTTATAAGATTTTTGCACGAATTTTTAAACATTTTCGAAATTCGGGTTATTTTTTTATTTAACTAAATATTAAGTAAGTTCGTTGTTATTTTTAGTGTGAAACTTTTTTTACTTTATATACCTATTCGTTTTTAATTTTTACGGTATTTTATTTAATATATACTTTAATCGTATTCGTTATTAGCTTAAGTGTAATAGGGCTATATAAAGCCTTATTAAGAGCACCGGCTTGGAGCCGTTGCCAAATAGCGCTAACGCCGCGTTATATATTTCAGCGTGTATATAAAATTTAGATTTTTTTCTTTTCTTTTTAAATAATTAAGTACAGATCGTATAGATGCAACTTATTACATATTTTCTAACTTATTATTAAATAAAAAAAGAAATGTTTAAGATTAAATAAAAGGATTTTTAAACGTTCCTTAAAAGGCTTAGTAAAAGAATTCCCTAAATCCGGAATTACAAAAGATATTTAACGCGATAACGGAAATTTCTACAAATTTTTTAATAATGATAAAATAATGACGAAGTTATTAAATCGAAAAAAGTAAAAGAATAAACGGCTTAGTTATGTAAACGTAGAAAGGCGTAATATAAAGCAAATATTAAATTAGCGTAAACGGTTAAGTAATTTCGAAATAGTTTTATAACGTAATACAAAGTTATTTTTTAATTATAACCGCGGAATACGACCGTATTTATAAGCGTTTTCCTGGGTAATTACTTAAACCTTAGTAAGGAAATAATTTAAACGACCGAAATTATAACCTTATAGAAATTATTATTATAACTCGAAAAGTTCGATAAAATAATTTTTTTTTAATTAATACGTATTTATATTTTATAAGTTCGAAATAAATACAAATTTCGTAAACAACGTTTTAAAATAGTTTTATACGATGTATATAGGGCTTAAAGTTAATATATAACGCATAATTACTATTTATTATCTTACTAAAAGGTTAAATGACACTTATAACTTATCGTAATTTTTTTAAATAATATGCGAATAATATAACAATAAATATTAAAAAAAACCCGACCGCATGTTCTAAAAATTTAAAGTAAGTAAATAACACAAGATTTCCGTTATTTTAATTTATATTTCAATTAACGTGAACCGATGTACAATATATAACGCAACCGACAAAAACGGAATTTACGTTTTTTTAAAAAAATACCACATAAAAAGTTTACTTAAATTTTAATTTTAATAAACCTGCCGAAAAAATATAATAAATAAGTAAATAAGGTAATAAAAATCATTAAACGTTTTAAAAAAATAACGCGGTAAAAAAGGGTTAATAATTTAACAATAACCTCGGCGAACGGCGACGATAAGGTTACGGATAACGCCGACAATAACGTAATTATATCGGAAATATCCGTAATAAAACGGTAAAAATAAAGGCCCCATATTTCGACTTTAACGTTTATATAACCTACGCGAAATCTTTTTTAAAAAAAAGGAATAACTATAAAATGAAAAGGTTTTGCTTTTGTTATAATCGCTTAAATATAAAGTTAATCGTTACTTTTAATTACTAATAAAAAAGTTATAAAATAAAATTAACTTCTTAAATATTATCGAATATAATTTATTAAATTTAGAAAACGAAAAAAAAGAAAAATAATTTCCGACTATTAACGCGATTAAAAGCGAACAGTTACCTAAAATAAGATAAAATTCGTAAGGCGAAATATAAATAGTATATTACTTATTATCGACGTTTATATTAAGTAAAGAAATTTGTAAAAGTATAAATATTGCACCGTTATAAGCAAATATTCGTAAAACGCTAAAAATTACTCCGTAGCTTAATAAGATTACGCGAATTAAAAAAGGTTTAAAAAGATTGAAAATTAAAATAAAGAAATTAAAAAAAAACGTATATGGAAAAGGATATTAACAGTTTTAAAACTTTCAACATTTGCATATATCGTCGACAACCTAAATTACTTTTTAATTTTAGAAAAACCTTAAATAAAACGTTATAACGTTATATACATAATGCGGAGACATTTTTTAATAGCGAATACAACGGGTTATATAAAATTGTATAAAAAAAGGTATAAATTTTAAAAAAATTAACGTACGAACGGCGTGTAAAGTTAAGATAATTTTCGTAACCATATTCGAAACAAAATTTCGAAAAATATAGAAAGTAAAAAAAACGACGAGAAAAAAAAATCCAAACGTTTTTAATTATTTTAATAAATATTATTAAAATGTTAATATTTAAAAAAATTGGAAACTAACGAAAAACTTTCGATTAAATTAAAAACATTTCAGAAATTATTTAATAAAAAATTAAGGGACGTTTTATTACTTTCCTATCTTAAAATAAATTACGCAATTTTATTACGTAAGGACTAAATAAAAAAGAAAATACCGGCGTTATAAAAGTTTTTATACGGTGTATCGTAAGCTAAATTATAAATTTTAAAAAAAACCTTAACGAATTTTTTAAGTAAAGAATATATTTACAAAAGTAATTTATTTATAAAAGGGCCGGTTTTATTTATGAAAAAGTAAATAAAAAATTACGTTTTTATTATAATTATTAAGCGTTAAACGTAATAACCTAAAAAACCATTACTTCTTATTTTATATTTCGGAAATTTTCAGGTTATTTTCGTATATTAAATAATTTACGAAAGTAAAGGTTTAAAAAACGTTTTATAAAATTAAAATTAAAAGAAAATAATAAATAAAAGATGGTATTTCGATTTGGATTCAGTTTGTATAAGTAATTAGTAATATCGTTCGGCTTATAGGAAATTTCCGCGATTTTCCAGCAATACGTTAATAAGGTTTTAAAAAATTTTCTCGATATTTTTTATTCGGTATATATAAATAATATACTTATTTTCTTTTTAAAGTTTAAAAAGAATTATATGTAAAAAGTAAAAAAAGTTTTAAACCGTTTAGAAAAACGGGTTCAAATTTAAATACTTTTAAATACGAATTTGTTATAAAGTTAATTAAATATTTGGAATTTATTATAAATACGGAGAAAGGTATACTTATAAATTCTAAAAAATTACGCGTAATTAAAAAATCAGAAACTTTTTAAAATTTATTAATTTTTACCGGGATTTTATAACTTATTGTACAAATATTACGGTATTATTAATAACCTTAATTAAAAAGAACTTACGTTCCGTTAGTAGAAAAAGAAATAAATAACGTTTAAAAGTTTTAAAAACGTTTTTATAACGGAACCGATTTTAACGTAATAAAATTCCAGAAGATTTACATAAAAATAAATTAATTAAAGATAACATACGAAAGATATTTATTTCAAGTTAAAAAATAAAAAATATTATATCCGGTTACTTATTATTTTAAAAAGTTAAATCCCGTAAAAATTAATTATAAAATATATAATAATTAATAACTTAAAAACGTAAAATATAAAGTTACGTAACGTAATAACCTAATTTGAAATTATTACCGGTTATAAAAACTTAAAATATTTTATAATTATTAAAAAGTTAAATAAACGTTAGGTAAAATAATGAAAAAAAATTATCCCGTTTAATTTTAATTTTAAATGCCGCGCCGGCTATTTAAATATTAAGGTTGATATATTTTCGCGTAAGAAATAAAATATGCTTATAGGAAATACTGATATTAAAAAAATATAAAAAAAGTTTTATTAATAAAAACTAAATAAATATTTAAAAAGAACTTTTAAAAAATAGGTTAAAAAAGCGGTAACTATAAGTAATATAAATAACGAGAATAACGGATTTTTTTCGGGAAAATAATTAATTTAATATTATAAAAATGTTTAAAAAATTATGGGACGTAACGTTCGAACGTATTAAAAATTACGTCCGTATTTTTAAAGCGATTTCGGAAAAAAAACGTAATTTTTTATAAAATTAAAATTATTAATATTAATTACGAAATATGTTTTATATGTTAAAGGTTTTCCTTAATTTCGAAAATATTTTTAGATTTTTAATTAAAAAAGGTATAAAGTAACTTTAATTTAAAATAGTTACGATTTTTATTTTATAAGTTACCCGGATTAAAAATTACGATAACTGTATTTACGAAAAGCTTTGTTTAACCGGGTATATACCGTATGGTACGGCAGTTTTATAAGAATTACGATATATACGGTTATAAAAACGTATAGCAATATAAAATAAAAGTTATTAAAGTCGTTATCAATTTCCAAATAATTTATAATAAATTACTAATTAATTTTATAACAACCTTATTAATTATTTCCGAATACGATTTTCGTTTTTTAATCATTATTACGGACAGGTTTTTTAAAATAACGGTTTTAAAAATAATATGTACGATAAATACAGAAATATACGTAAAAATATTGATGAAAACGTATTAAAAGTTTTATATTTTTTTAAAGTTATTACGAATAATAAAAAAGTTAATTAGGTAAAAAAATTTTAAAATAAGTTTTACGAATTAATAAGGATAGAATAACGTTTTTTTACTGTATATTATTTGAAATTTATGGCGTTATAAAAAAAGTTAACTAGAAAATATTAGCTTATTTATAAATTTTCGTAACATATTCGTAATACAAATAAAATAAACTTTTCCCGCGGGCGATATTTGCGATTAATAATCGAAATACGGTTTTAATAAAGTTAAATCCTTTGTATCTATTTTAAAAGTACTATATTAATCTAATTTTTTAAATCGAAAATAATTTAATAATTATAAGATATCGGCGCGCGAAAACAGAGAAATTCGTTAGGAAATTATAAAAAAAAACGGAATTTATTAAAGTTATAATAGTATTAATTTAATAGATTTAGGAAAAAACATTTAATAAACGTCGTTTTCTTACCGGAAGATATAAAGTTACTAATAAAATTTCATTATTTTTAAAAAATATCGTTATTTTTTAGTTATCGAAAAAATTAAAATAATTAGTTTTTACATCGTTAAATTAAATTTATTTAAGGAGATTTATAACCGTATTTACGTTAATTCATTAAAATGCGTAAGTGACGATTTTTTATTCTTTTAAGTAAATGTTAATATATAACCTTTTTTTATAATTTTTTATAAAGAAAAAAAGAAACCGAAGTTTAAAATTAAAAACATTTTTTAAGTACGGACCAAAAGAATTAAAAAATTTTATACGTTAAGATTATGTGAAATAACTAGATTATACGAAATTTACTTAAAAGTTATTCGAAAAGTTCGTAAATACGGCGGTTTTAAAGTAATTCGAAAAAAAGTTTAATAATATAATTATTAATAATAAATTTTCAATTTAAGGTTTTATAAGGAAAAGAATTATTAAAAAAGTAACTTACGAATAATATAGAAAAAATATATAAATTATTTAATAATTCTAGAAAATCCGTTTCGAAATAAATCATTATAAGTTTATAAGTAATATAACGTAAAGTATACGCATTTTACGAATAATATACGAATAAAAGCTGAGGTCGTTTTATTAAAGAGGTAAGCCGGCCAATTTATTAATTTTAAAAGTTTTAAGAACTTACGGTTTACTTAAAAAAACTACAGTTTTACAATTACGTATAATAAACGTAAAGAATACGCATATTTAAATTTTAACTTAATGTTTACTTTTAACCTTAACGACGGTATTAATAAACTTTTTTTTAATTGTTTAAACCGCGATTATAAGGCGTTCGAATACCGTAACAATATAAATATTACTATTTATTAAGTTAACTTACTAAGTAATTAATAAATAACGTCCGAAAAATTTAAGCGTATTATAAAAAGATTACTTACTTAACGGGATTTATTATTTTTATATTTTACTTAACCTTTTTTATACAGGATAATAAAAAGAGTAAAATCCGACTTTTGAATAAAAAGTAAATAACGCGTAATATACGAAAATTCGGATCGGAAACGTATAATTTTAACGCTTACTTTCTCTTGAGCATAGACGGAAGTTAAAACATAATATTATCAGTTAAAAAGTAATATAAAAACGGCGTAAGAAACGTACTTATTAAGATTACGATAATTATACGCGAAAACCGCCTTATAAGAATTATTAACCGTATTACGTAGTTTAGAAATATTAATAAATTAGGTAAAAATAATGTTAAAAAAAACCTATAAAAAAAGGTAAAAAAGGATTACCTTAAGGTAATTATAGTTATTTTTAGTATAAGCATGGTAATGGATAACTTTTTTACCTAGAAAAACGTTAATGAAAATTACGTAAAAGCTATATAATAACCCCGTATAATTAAGGTATTTACTAATTTAGTTTATATAAAACGTATTCGGGTTTTCTACGAACTACGTAATGTGAATAAAGTAGGGCATATTTAATCCGGGTCGTAAATTATATCGTCGTTGTTTTAATTTCGATTAATTTAAATTTCGTTTAAATACGTTACTAACGACGTATATTTATGTTATTTAACGTTATATGGTTAATTTTTAATCGTAATGAGTTAATATTTAATCTTTAATTTTATTATATAAATTTTCTGAGGGTATAAGTTATATCTTAAATTTTGCCGTCGGTTTTAATATGGGTAATTAATTTAAATCTTTAAACTTATGCAATTTTTAATTATGTAATTTTTCGAAATCGGTTGATTTAAAATTTTGCTAAAAAGAAAGTTTTGTAAAGGTTTAGTTTTTAAGTATTTTTTTTAATTAATAGTGCTTTCGAATCTTTTCATTATCGTCGAGTATTTATACCGTTTTCGTCGTATAAAGTGCAATACGTATTTTTATACTTTGGTAATTATAGTTATAATTTCCGCCTTTCTGATTAAAATCTCATTTTCTCGTAGTATTAATTAAAAAGTTAAAAGTTGCTTTGGTAACTAATTAAAGCTAATTTGCTTTTTTGGTAGCTATATAAAATAAGTTAAGGAGAAGAAGCTTGAATTAATACGGATTTTTTAAATATGTTACTATCCGGGTAAGAGTTAATGAGAAAAGTTAACAAATATATTTATAATATTGAACCTAGTAAGTAATAAATGTAAATAGCGTAATAAGTGGTAATGTACGCGGGGTTAAACCAATGGCGAAACTAACTTTTTAATATATATGTGAGATCCGGACTAACTGATTAGCCATATCCGAGTACAGGCGCAACACCCTATCCTATTTTAATATGGTGCGTTCGCGTAATAGACCGTATTTCTTTCGAAAAAAACCGCTTAGTATGCTACTATTAGGGTTTTTTTCTTAAAAGATTAACTAATTTAATTATTTTTGTCAGCGACTTACCCTCGTAATTTTATTTTTTTTTTATTTTTTTTTTAGTAAATACCAACCCCTTAAGTCATTTTGGTAATATTTTTTAAAACTTTCCGCAGGTGGGGAACTAGCGTAATTAACAGCGCAATTAATAGAAATAAATAGAAAAAAGCTTAATATAGGCATAACTAGAACTTTTAGTTTGGAAAAAACGCGATTAAAATCGAAGAAAATAAATTTTATTTTTCTGAAGGCCGATTTAATATTATCGGTCGTTATAATAATTTTAAACGCGTTGCGATAACCGGCGCTAAAATTTTCTTTAGCAATATAGGTAACATAATATTATATAAAATTTTTGATATTTAGCGAATAAGCGCGTTTTAACCCGGAAAAATAAGATACGTTTAAAGGTTAAAATAAATAAAAAAAGTTATCAGGTATATAAAGTGTAATAATATATTTATCGAAATATTTCATTTATTTTAAATTTAATTTATTTATCGTTTAGCCGTTATCGCTTATAGCAACTTTTTAATCGAATAAAAGTGAGTTATCGGCGAACTAGCAGAAAAAGTAGTTTTTCCAATAAGGATAATAAATAAAGATAGAGCTTAACTAGTTCGAATAAACTTAAATTATTTATAAAATATCTTTAAATTTTGATTTCAAACCTTTTCATAATTTATCTTTTGATTTAAACGGGTTTCTAATTTTTATTACTATTTATTGAAGCTAAATACTACATCAACCTTAACGCATCCCGCGGTACGTTACGTAAGTAGTATATTTGTTATATTTTTAATATATTAATGCCGGATAAGAAACATTCGCGTATTTAAGTTCAGGATTCGTTCGATAATTAATTTCTTTTTGGTAGACGTTAATTTTCGCCAGTTAGGAATAATATTGGTTCGGGCGCGTATATCGTTATATCGATTACAAAACGCAATTTGGGCGATTTAATAAGTAAAACTAAATATCGTATAATTAAGTTTCGTGGTTTGTTTTTTAACCTAAATGCTTAAGTTTATTCTCGCTTTTTTTATAAGCCGTTTTATATGTTAATTTTAAAAAATAAATATTTAATGTTAGGTGGTTAGAATGTGCTAAAATCTATTCGGTTCGCTTGTATAGTACGTGATCGGAAAATAGTTCATAAAAGAAAATTTAAAAAGTAATTTTTAAGATAAAAACTTAAAAACAGAGAAGATTGTATTATAACTTAATACGTTTGGTAATTTTAAAAACGGTTTAAACGAATAAAATATTAATTTACGTAATTAAATCATTAAAGTTGTACGAAATTTACAAAACTTTAAATAATTAGTATTTTCCGAAATGTATAAAGTTTTGAATTATTAAAATCTTACGAGATTTAGAAAACCTAGGAAAAACGTAATAATTACTGTATTATATATAATGTTAAGGTCCTACGTAGTTAGAAAGCGATAGTTTGAAATATAATTTCGTTACTTAAAATACGTTTAATTTTACATGATATAATGAAGTTATTTTTATTACCTTAGATTTTTCTAGTACTCTTATCAACCTAAACCTATATGTTTAAATTTAGTAGTTAGTTAATTAACCTAGCCGTCATACGTAATGTAAATTAGGCCTGATATTTTAAATAAAAATATATATTATAATTTATGTATAAACGGTTTTAATTAATATCATATTTTTATAGCGTATAAAACTAAAGACAAATTTTAATAATACCTTTATTTTCATAATGTCCCACACTCCTGAGTGAGCCAAACTACTAAGCGAGCTAAGATATTTAACCTTTTACTATTTTAATTCTATTGCTGAATTTCTTAATAATAATAATATATATAGGTTTACAAAAGAACCTAGGATTACATTGGCTATTTAACTTAAAAACGAGATGCGAAATTTAGTTTTAAAAGGTTGTATTTTACACTCATCGATTAATTGAATTCGTGCGCCCACCTATCTCCTACTACAATATACCATTTTTGCTTTGACTGTAATATTACAAGTAAATAGTAATAAATTAAAAAATAATTATAACATTATACAGCTTTACTTAAATTTATTAAATAATAAATTTTATTATGAGTTTAATTATAACATTACAAGTTGTAGCTATTTAAAGGTTAGTACAATTATTATCCTCTAGTAGTTTAAACTCTTACTATGAAAATTTCTCTTATAAGTTGTTATTCAATTTACTAATCCCGAGGAGTCTAGTTTAGAGACCGATAATTAACTAATATGCGTATTATATATATTTATTTATATAGATATACAACTTTTGTTTGATTATCGCTTTTTTGAAATTATTATATTAAATTGAAAAACGTGTATTTTAGTAAGAAGAAGGTAAATGCACGGATACATTTAAACCTTTAGTATATATATAACGTCCTCGAATTTATTTTAAAAGTCGAATGTGACGGCGAATACGCCCGAACCGATCATACCCCCAAATCGTAAAAATTAAGGGCGACTAGAAATATATCAATTATTGACCGTATCCTTACTTTAAATACGTAAGCGTTTCCTATCCGATTTTAACCTATTAAAAATATAGCGAATTTATGACTTACTTAACGCGTCGCGATAGATAATAAAATTATTTAAACGACGAAATTTATTAATCGATAGAAAATATTTTAAATACGTTTAAATCGGAATATCGATTCTTTAAAGGTATTATATAAAATTTGAAGATATTTTACAAATAATTCGAACTTATTCAAGTTAATATCGTAAAAAGCGGTACAATGAAAAAGATATTTAAAATTTCGACGGAATTAAAACTGTAATAAAGTCTTTACCGTAAAGGACATAGAAATTATTAATGCCGAAGAACGTTCAAAGTTTAAATAAAGTAAAATGAAAAAAAAATAGATTTTAATTGTTGAAGCTAATAATTTATAAAGTTAAATTAGAGCATTATTTATTATTATAACAGAGGAGAATTCTCTTAAATTTTAATTCCGTAATAACCTATTTTTTAATATCGGATTATAAAATTATATTAAATAATAATAATTAAATAATAAAGGAATTAATGTTAAAATAAGTTTAACATTCTATTAATATATTCGAATGCGTACGAAAAAATCGATTCTTATATTTTATTTTCGGCGGCTACGAAAAATTTATTCGATAAAATTTAAAAAGTATTACTTAATTAAAATAATATTTTAATTTATATACCTGCGTATTTTTCGTATAAATTTTAACTCTTTAAGGTATTTTAATTTTTTATTTTATAAAGTATTTATTCGTTATATATTAACGTACTATATAAACAAGTCGACCACATAAGCGAATCGGCTAAATCTTTTAACTTTCTTATCTTCTAAATTTCAAAATCTATTTTTTAATACCGACGCTATAAAACGTCTTACAGAAAAAGCTCGGATGAACTTAGCCATCCAGGCTAAAAAACGAAACCCAAAACTTAGTTATAAACAACTTCATTTTATTTATAATATCCCTTTGTCTTTTCTACAAAACGGATATTACGATTTATCCTCCCAAAGCGATAGCGTCCCCAATTTGTGAAAATTAACGCCAACCGAAAGAAAATCGATTATTGAATAAATTCTTAACCTAATTACGTAAACGTTTTTTACCTGGCGTTAATATATAAAAATATAACTAATTTATTACTTATGTAATATATTACGAAATGCGTCGATATTAATTAACTCTTTAATTTCATTAAACGATAAAAAATATTCAAAACGCGTTTAAATTTAAAAATAAATTATTAAAAACTGTGAGCAGTTGAGGTGATTTTCTGAAAGGGCTTTGAGTTGTGGCCCTAGGATTGCAGGAACAAAGCAGGAAGCAGCTATATCTGGCTGCTCCCCCCCCTCCCAGTTGCAGATGAGTAGGCAACCAAGAATCAAGACACCAGCCCACAGATCAAGTGCAACACATCTGCCGACAAAAACTTTATATACATTCTTACAATATTTCGTAAATAATTTAAACTTATTAGAGTTATAAGCGTAAAATATAATCTTATAAAAAAAGGTATTAATAACTTTAATAAAATAAAACTTTTAATAAGGCTTTTTATAATAGCCGGTATAGTTATTACTAATATTAAAAAAAGCTTACAATTAAATCAATAGAGAATTCAGAAAGAATTTTATATTATATAAATTAATAATTTCCAAATTAAGTCTTATTTTTAATTATTGTTCTTATGAGAAAACACCAGTTTTTTTCATTATTTCCACGATAACCTACTTTTCCCTAACTAAAAAATTATTATGAACGAAAACTGCTAAGTAATAAATAAATTAAGTCTAAAATAAGTTTAACACTTTAATTAATATATTCGAACGCGTATAAAACAACCGAAATATTATTTTATTTTCAAAGGTTACGAAAACTATTATTTAATAAAATTTTAAAAAATATAATCTTAATTATAATACTATTACATTTTACATACCCGCTATTTTTTTAACTTATCTTAACCTTTTCACGTAATTTGCTTTTTTATATTAAAACGTATTTGTTTGTTATATATGAAAGGTTTTATATAACATTACGTCATTTATATTATTGAAAAAAATTCCTATCACCAGTCGTTAAAACGTATTTAAAATTACTATAATACTTAATAAAATCGAATTAGGATTCCTACAAACGAAATTTATTCCATTCGTTTTAATCCCGTTTTTTTATGTAAAAAGTTCAATTATACCTATATTAACCGTTTTTCTACTTCCTTAAACTAATTTCGTTATTTTCTTATTTACAAAAACTCCTAAGAATATTACTGAAACAGTTCGATAAAACGTTATTTATAAAAAAAATTAGCAATTACTAAAGTAACCCGGCGATAAAAATATTTAAATTAGTTAATCTTTTAATAAAAAAACTTTAATTTTATTATACGAAAACGCTTCTTTTTTGGAAGAAATACGGCCTATTACGTGAAACGAATTATATCCTTAATTAACTCCGAAAATATAAAACTAAACATTTAAAAAGAAAAGGAATATTTATTTACAAAAAGACACATTTTTATACGTACGAAAAAAGGTAATAATAAATAATCGTAACTGGTTACCACCGAAAATGATCGGCGTGAGAAAATTAAGATAAAAAACGAAAATATAACGTTTACAGCAAGCCCGAATATAATACGCGTACTTACAAGAAGAATATAAAGGCGTTTAGTCACGAACAATCTAATTAGTTTAAATTAATCTATTACGTTATGGTTACTTTATTTGAATTTGTTTTTAAAAAGTGCTAAAAAATGGCCGACTCGCTTATGTAGTACGTTAAGAGTTTAATACGATATTATTATACTTATTATTTTTAAAAATAAAATTTCTACCGGTTTTTACAATATGTTGAAAAATTGTAATAAAGTCCGATATTATTAAAATCGAATTTATAAAATTTAATTTTATTTATTCATTTTGAATAACGATGTTTACAATTTTGAAATTTCTTTAACTATATTTATGCTAACCGTTTCCCGTTAACCTCCGCCGGTTTAATTTATTCCTTATTTAGAAAACTTGTAAAAATATTAAGAAAGTAATAAATTATAAACGTCACTTATAAGTAAAGATTAAAAATTACTAAGGTAATTCGTTAATAAAAATTATTAAATATGTTAATTTTCTAATATAAAATAAACTGTTACTTATATATAAAACTATTTTTTCGAAAAAAAGTTATTTAATTATATAAAACGAACTATATACTAAGCAAACGTTTAAATATTGAAAATAAACGTTTGTAAAAAGGAAAATATTTATTATATAAAAAGAATACACTTTTTTAACCGAAAGGAAGGGGAATAGTAGAAAAATGTAACCTATAACGGTTAAAAACAATTATCGTATAAAAGTTTAAACGAAAAAACGGAAATATGGCGTTTACGACAAACCCGGACATAATACGCGTACTTGTAAAAAGGGTGTAAAGATGTTTAACGAAAAAAGAGCCGATTGTTTTTAAGTAATTTATTATCTTATAATTAGTTAATTCGATTTTATTGTCGAGAGATGTTAAAACATGGCTCGCTCAATAGTTTGGCTCGCTCGGAGATGTAGGGCGTTATGCAAGATGCAAGATACTAATATGTTCAAGCCATATTCTTCAGGCTGAACCAAATACACGAAAATCATTACACGATATAATCGTACGATAGATACTATACCCAATAACTTGGAACACGATGACTACTTGCTGGTTTTCACGATTTAGGATAGATTGTATACCTTAATCCCGTAAAGCCTCACTCTCTGCTAAGGCCACGTAAGCACGCAATTTCTCGACTAATAGTAGGACGTTATTTAAGTTAATTATTACAAAGTGCTTTAAAATATTTAGCGTATATATATATAAAGCTTACTTATATAATACATTATAAATATATTTTATTATTTAATCACATTTTTGTTAACTTTAATTTTTTAATTTTTTTAAATTATTTTAACTTTTTTTTTATTTTATATATATTATTTGTACTTTCTTTTTAAGTATTTTAAATTATTTACGTATTATTGATACAAATTCGTAATTTTGAAAGATCTTATAAGTAAACCGTAAGTCACTCAAATTTAACGTGGGTATTCGTGGGTACCCACGGGTACCCATTCCCTCACCCTATACTAAAGTTCGAGGCTAAGCAAGTTAATGGTGGCTGTGCATCGTCTGGTTACCCCGCCTCCTCAACTAAAGCAACCCTCCTGCGCAACCTAGACTCTGGTACCATCGCATACAGCTCCTTCTTCGACACTGGGTTGCATATACTCTCTGCACAACATGTCCTTCGGTTTCTCCGTCGGCGACTTCATTGCGACCGGGAAATTGATCAAAGACCTTGTTTCCGCCTTCCGTCATGATTCAGCCTCGTCATATTTCGAGCTGGTTCTCGAACTGGACGGCTTGAAGCGGGCTCTCGATGAGATTGAGCATCTGAAATGCCCACCGGACCAAGAACCCGCTCTGAATAGCATCAAAGTCGCTGCACTTATGTGTCAGCACCCTTTAAATGAGTTCGCTACGAAGCTCAAGAGATACGAGAGCCTTGGCCTTTCGCACACGGATAGACCTAGAGAAAGGCTCATGAGAACGAGACGGAAGATACAGTGGGCGACCAGCATGGAGGATGACGTTGCGCAGCTACGGGCGTATATTACTGCTCATGTAGGGAGCCTTAACACTAGGCTTGTGACTCTTGGCTTGTCAGTTCTCATGAAGTGCGCTTGGTATTTGGAACTAATCCTTGTCCAGCAAAGCAGCTTCTTTTAGGGCAGAACGACAGGCCGAAGAACATTCCCAACTGCAAAAGAGGGTTAACCAAATCTCTTCAGAGATCATCGGTTCCCGTGAAGACATTAACCGATATGGCTCTCTGGTGGCTAGAAGCGCATCTTTACTTGGACACCTTTCTGATATCGTCGCCCAGTAAGCTTGTGCTTCATCAAGACATCAACTCCGTCGCTAACGAATTGTGTAGAGGCTTTGGTGTGAAGCTTGAGTCTTTGCTTGAGCTCGTTACAAATGTCTGGAATTCTAATCTTCAGATCGTTGCACTCATTGCACAGCTACAGGCCACGGCCCCTAGGCCAGATATATGCCACACCTGGTTCCAGGAGCCCGCGAGGTTTGAGGATGCTCTAGGGAGAATCCTCCCCATTCCTTCCGAGTACGCAATGAGTGTAAGCATAGAGCCCCTACGATCCCACGTAATCGACTTATGTTCAATGCAGAAAGTCAGGGCCATAATATCGGAACAATTCTCCCGCGGGCCCGGAAGTGATAAAGTCGAAGCTGGAGAATATTTGCTTTACGATGTCCTGCACGACAATCAGGAGCTCAACCTCCCAGACACAGAGCTGCTCATTCCTGGGATGAGTATAAGGATGTCTTTAGTCGTTGGCCGATATGAATCCGTCTCGCGAAACAGATGTCCAAGAGCTGGTTGCAAATCCATAAACATCACACAACATCATGATCAAGGGAATTCTTGGTAGGTTGCATTGATTTGAAGTAGCGCATGATGCACGAGCTAATTTATCCAAGTAATAAGTGCAGGTTGTGGTTCAGATATACCGGGCTGACCTTGCCGTTGCCACTTCGACCTGATCCTCTCCTAGTACCCATCGAAAGCATTGCCTGTGCCAGTTACATCCCCAGAAGACGTCGACTGGCGAGTCCGCAGCTGCAGCAGGCCAATCATTATCGGGATTCAGGAGAAACACTGAAAAAGCTACGTGACGAAGCCCGCTACTACAAAAATTTAACGTTGAGCATAATGGAGCTACCCGCGACTCCGCTTGTCTCTAACGTACGCCGAATAGACAAAACCTCCAAACATATCAGTAAGCGCAATCATGAAAAGAAAAAAGAAGAGAAGGAAAAACAAAATGCAACGTATGGGAGCCTTCAACTAACTGTAAAGAAAGAAATACAGGATGGTAATGCCACACGAAACGAGCCAGCATTGCGGGATCCAATAGCAATGGCCGGATCCTCGAATGTGCTAGCCGGGTATCCTGCAGTGTCTGCTTCTGGTTCGAGTGCACTGGGATCCTACTCGGGGTCGTACGGGTCATACACCCCAATCAGACCGGAGCCACGACGGGCGGCTTCATTATCTTACAGATCTTCTCTAAGCCCGGGAGGATCTCTACCATATCCCGCTTCTGGCTCTTCTTACTTGCCAGGGCTTGAATCTGGTTCATCTTTGAAAGATTTCCAATGTTGCGGGCTTGCTCTACCTTCGCTTCACGACTTAGTGGAGCATTTCGAAGAGGCACATTCACAACCGTCAAACTTATCTTCACCACCTAAATTGCATGGTGATCCACCTGCTTGTGGAGTCGACGGCGTATTCGGCACAACGCCAGGACAACGCTCTTTCAATCTACCGTATATACCCTCGAAATTCAGCTAAAGCTAATGGCTTGGCGCCAAGGGTGGCAACATGCTTTTCCCAACGCCACCCACACAAATTGGGTGTGGATTCTTTGCCACCTAATGGCACCCAGGGTCCCTTAAAGCTTCCTGTCGCTTTTCCTGTTGCTTTGCAAGGTGTTATAAGCGATATTATGATGATTGTAGTGGTGTTGAAGCTGTCTATATAACTGTAGCTAGTTCTTCCTGAATAACACGTTCTTCCCATGCTTTAAGAACCTTAACTAGGTTATCTTTTTTTAATTACCTTTAAGCTATTAGTTTTGCAAGTTTTAATTAATTTAGAGACCGTAAATTTCCTTTAATTATTACGTTAACGGAGATAATCTTTAATTACGTAGCGGAATTCGTAGTATATATTGAAAGTTTCGAAGATAGTTTTATACCCTTTTGGAACGTTGTTATCTGCCGTTTCTTACTTTATTAAGTTTATTTTGGAATCGTTAACGTTTTTAATATTAATAAGATTATTTTCGTTATCGTTAAAGTAAATATTAATTTTGTATTTACGGAATATTTTTTATACGAAAAATTTCTTTCGTATAAACGTTTTCAAGCTTATTAAATGATATAGGTAATTATGATACGGCGATCGGAAATATTTTATATTACGTAATATTCTTATTATTAAAAATAGTAAATTCTTTTCTCCGTAATATACCTATTTACGAATTTAACGAGTTAATTTTTAAAAGGATTATTAATAACAGTATTTAAAAATTAAAAAAAGAATATAACGGCTAGGTTAATTCACTAACTATTAAAGTTGAACGTACGAGTTTATATTAATAGGGGTATTATAGGAATTTAAGTAATTAAAATATAACTTAATTTCGTTTCGTAATATTAAAGGTATTTTAGGTAATAGAGTTATATTGTAAGCTGTTACTATTTAATTATGGAGATTACTATGGTTATATATAATGCGATAACTTTTATTATCCTTTAGATTTCGTAAATTTCGTAAAATCTTAATAATCTCTAAATTTTGTAAATTTCGTAAAATCCTAATAATCCCGTTACTTAACCGTATACTTTATTTATTTTAATCCTTTTTAAACGTATCAAACGTATTAAATCATAATACGATCTCCCGTTTTCTATAGTTTTTGTCCTAAAATTACTATATAAATATTTTAATTTAATATACTTTTTCGCGTAAAAAAACTTATTAAAGGTTTTTCTAAAGTTAAAACCGTTTAATGTAACTTTTTATTAACTGTTATTTTATCGGCTAATTCTCGTTAAATAACATTGTATTCGTATTATAAACGCCGAAAATTAAATTATAAACTTTTTAAAAAAAAGATTTCCGTTTTTCCGCTTATATAAAAAATAATTAACTTAATTATAACGTTTTAGGGTTTAACTTTAAATAATTACAACGTATAATAGCTTAATACTGAAAGCTTAAGTTAAAATTAAAAACCGTTAAAAAAAGAGACTAAAGTAACGCCTATTTATAGCGTTTCAAGATATAAAAAATATAATATAAAAAAATAATAAAAATTATTTTTCGCAATATTAATAATTTCGAAAAACTCGAACGGTTAAAGCGCGAAAAATAAGAGTACGTCGTAATACCGTCTACGAAGCCCTTATCGGCAGCTTTTATTATCCTAACAAATTAGTACGAAATCTATATTACAAACTAATCGATTTTTAATAACAATAATTAAGGCGCGATTATTTTTAATATACCTAGTAAAAATTATTTAATAATTAATAAAAATTTATGAATTTTTTTACGAGTTTTTAAATATTTTTAAAATTCGGGAAATTTTATTATTTAGTTAAGTATTAGGTAAATTTATTAACTTTTCGTATATGAAGGATCTTTTTCCATTTTATATATTTGTTTAGTTTTTAGTTTTATAGAGTTTTATTTAATATATACTTTAATCGTATCAGTGATAATTTTAAGTAAAGATATACAAAAATTAAATAGAATTTAACCTTAAAAATAATTCCAATTAATAATTATTTTTAGAAATCTTTAAATAGCTTTATAAAAACTGATATTCTTAAAGTTAAGCTTTTAATTTAGACGTTTTATTTAGATATTTTTAATAATTAGGTAAATTATTATCCTTTTCGAAAAGTTTAGTCTTTTTACCTATTTTTAGTTGTAATAAACTTTTATTTAATTATGTACCAATTCGAATTTTCTTTTATTTTTAAAATAATTATTTAAATTATTTAACATAAAAATAATTTTAACATTAAACGGACTTTTTTCTTATATTTCTTTATAACTTTCCAAGGTAAATTTAAAATTAATTATTAACGGAACCGTGTTAATGTTCTTATACTAACTAGTAATATAAATTATTTAAACTATTAATAGATTCTTAACTTCATTATGCCGTTCGTTATTAATATAAAATTATAAATATATTTTTAACGATTAATTTTACCGTTTTATTTATCCGTTTATTTAACGTCGAGAAAATATTAAATATTTTATAATTTAAGCCGATTTATATTATTAGGCTTTATCAAAATTTAAAAGTAAACGTTATACTTTTATCTGAAATAATATCGTACGGTAATTCGTATACGATAAAAATGTTTTTAAAGAAAATATACGTTATTTATTTAGCGTTAATATTTTCGTAATATAATAAAAAATAAAAGAAATTTAAAAATCGATCGATAATTACGAAAATAGTATCGTGATATATATCCGTAATTGGGTTTTTTCTATTAAAAAAACTTGGTAATAAAGCTTATCGTAATAAACTTTTTTAATCGTTTTACGATTAATAATAGTTATAATTTTTCGTATAATTTATAGCGTCGCGCTTTTATTTTAATGTAATTATGGTACTAATGTAATTTTTATACTGTATTCTTTTTGGAAAAAAAAGTAATATATACGTTAAACGCGTTCTAAGGTTTTATAAATTCTGAAGTATTTATATAATTAATATTTATACATATTCGTATTAAATCTTTTAAACTTTTTATAAAATATATAAATTATATATTTATTTGCTTAAATTACTATTATAAATTTAATTTTCTGGTATATATTTAGAAGTGTTATTTATTTTATCGCAATTTATCGTAGTCGTAATTATTTTTTTTATAAATTAAGTCGTTTACTAAAAACGTTCGTTTTATTATTTTCTAAACTCTTATAGTAAATGATAACAAAATTATATTTCGCTACCTTTTCTGTATAACGAAACTATCGTATTATAAATTTTTTAATCGTAATAAACCGTCTAAAAATCTTATAATTTGTATAAACTTTAACATAATATTAGTTATTTTTAAGAAAATATTTAAATTCGCGAAGTATTTTAATAATAATTATAAACTTTTTTTCAGAAATAATATACCGTAATTTAAGTTTTTATAATTTGAACAAAAAGGAAATAATAAGGGATAATATTTTTTAATCGTTTCGTTATCCGAATATTACGCCTAAAATATAATTTAACATATTAATTTTTAACTTAACTACACGGTTTAAGTTATATATAATTAATATTAACTTATTCGTAACCATTCTTTTAATTATAATAAACGTTATTTAATTTCGTATTATGATAACTTTTTAAAAGTTTATTTTAATATATCCGGAGGTAATAATAAAACTTAAGTATTTAACTTTTTATATAACGTACTGACCATATAAACTAAATACATAATTAAGCTGAACACTTTTTAATACTTTATAGCAATAAATAATAACAATTTTAATTAACTTAACAATGATATATCGCATTGATTCTGTAATAGGCTGCACCTTTGCGATCTACACTTAGTTACTTGAAAAAAAGTCTATTTTCTAATTAAAAAAGAAAGAAAAAGAAAAGTTTTAAATTCGGTATGCGCGTTACGTTATGTAGCACGACGTTAGCGCTATTTGGTAACGGCTTTAAGCCTGTACCTTTAATAAGGCTTTATATAGCCCCATTATATTACCCTCTTACTTTTCTCAAAAGGGTTTAATATAGCGCAGGATTAACGATTTTATTAATATTAACTTTTAATTAATTTAAATTTTAAAAGCTTAGCGACCTTTAAAATAAGTTTAGCTTAGGCGGTAGGTTAATTATACGTTAAATAAATCCAGTTATAAATAAGCGCTTATGTTTTAATTTATTTTCCGGTTTTTTTATAATAATTATTTAATTTAATAAGTAAGTTTTTTATAATATAATATATTATAGTTTTTTACGTTACTTATTAACAGTTCGTATATTAATAATACGTAATAACGTCGTTAATGATATTCCGTAAACTTCAGGAAATTATGCCGAAATCCGGCTTTATTACGCAGGACGCCGCGGTTACCATTATTACGTTACGTATCTACGTTACGTTAAATACGTATCCCCCGCGTATGCGAAATATACCTTATTTTATTTACGTTATACGATTCGCGGAAAACCCGAATATGTTTTATATAAACTAAGTTAATAAGTACGTTAATTATATATAATTATTACGTAATTTTTACGTAACTTTCGTTTACGTTTTTTTTAAAGAAAAAAGTTATCCGTTATTATATTTATGCTAAAAATAACTATAATTACTTTATAGTAATTTTCTTTTACTTTTTATACGCTTTTTTAACGTTATTTTTAGGTAATTTGTTAACATTCTTAAATTACGCGATATAATTAATAATTTTTACGAAATAACTTTCGCGTATAATTATTGAAACCCTGGTAAATACTCTTTTTTTACGCCGTTTTTACGTTATTTTCTAGCTGTTAATATTATATTTTAACTTCCGGCCGTATTTAAAAACAAGCGGGTATTAAAGTTATACGTTTTCGATTTAAGTTTTCTTATATTACGCGTAAGGAGGTAAGTTTACGTTGTTAATTCGATATTTACGCGTTATTTTTTTTGTTTAAACGTTCGGTTTTATTTCTTCCGTTACCCCGTTATTGAAAAAATCGAATTAAGCATAAAAATAATAAATCCCATTACGTGAATAATTTTTCCATAATGCGCTTAAAATTTTTAAGCGTTATTTATTAACTGCGTTATAAGTTAATTTAATAAATATTAATATTTATATTATTACAATTTTCGAAAATTTTATAATTACGGTTTAAACAATAAAAGAAAAAATTATTAATACCGTTGTTTATTTTAAAAGTTAAAATTAGAATTAAGGTAAAAACTAAAGATACGTATCCCTTACGTTTATTATACGTAATTTTCAAATTATAACCCCTTCTAAATAAACTGTAAGTTTTTAAATTTTTAAAAATTAATAAATTAGCCGACGTATTTTTTTTATAAAACGACCTTCCCTTTTATTCGTACGTTATTCGTAAAATGCGTATATCTTACGTTACGTTACTTACGAACTTAAAATAACTTATTTCGAAGCGGTTTTTTCGAAATTACCAAATAGCTTATATATTCTTTTTGTGCCGCTCGTAAATTACCCTTTTTATGGCTTTTTAACTTATAAAATATTAAACTTAAAGCCCGTTATTAATAATCGTATCGCCGTATTTTTTTTTAAATTACCGTTAAGCCGCCGTATTTACGAACTTTTCGAATAGCTTTTAAATAAGTTCCGCGTAACTTAATTACTTTACTAAAATTTAACGTATAAAACTTTTTCTTACCTTTTTAATTTTTACTTAAAAAAGGTTATTAACTTTATAGTTTAATTTTCATTTTCTTTTTAATATTAAAAAAATTATATATCGACATTTACTTAAAATAATAATAAATCGCGACTTATACGCCTTAACAAATTAACGTAAAAATTAATTATTTTAATTATTTCGAATTTAAGTTAAAGCTATTTTAACTTTTTCGACGGCTGAAAAAATAACGATATTTTTAAAAAAATAACCAAACCTTATTATTAATCTTATATTTTTCGGCGGTAAAACGACGTTTATTTACTGCCTTTTCTTATATTTATTAAATTAATATTATTTTAACCTTAATAAATTTTATCCCTTTTTATAATTTTTAACGGATTTCTCTATTATTACGCGTAAACCTTTTTTAATTATTACATTGTTTTTAATTTAAGAAATCGGATTAACATAATATTTATTAAATAAATAAATAAAATGTAACTTTTTTAAAACCGTATCTCGATTATTAATTACGAATATTACATTCGGAAAAAGTTTATTTTATTTTTATTAGGAATATATTACGAAAGTTCGTAAATAAGTTAATATTTTTTAAATAGCTTTTTTCGTAATATTATTAATTTCGAAATAATATACGGTAAAAAAATATTTCTTTATCCTTATTAATTCGCAAAACTTAATTTAAAATTTCCTTAATTAATTTTTTTTATCGTTTATAATAATTTTAAAAAAAGGTATAGAATTTTTAATACGTTTTAACAAATAACTTTATATATATTTCCGCATTTATCATACGTATCGTTTTTAAAATTACCGCTCTAAATAACCGGTTTATAGTAATTATGAAAAAATAAAAATTTTATTTAAACATAATTAATAAATTTATTATAAAATCGTTCGAAAAAGGTAATAACTTTAATAATTTTCTTTTTATCTTCTTATATATATTTATAACCGTATACGTCGCAATTCTTATAAAATTGCCGCACTATATAATATATACCCGGCTAAAAAAAGCTTTTTATAAGTATTATTATCGTAATTTCCTTATCCGGGTAATTTATTTTATAAAAATCGTAAATATTTTAAATTAAGATCATTTTAAACGGTTTTTAATTAAAACTTTAAAAACGTTTTCGGAATTAAAGAAAACCTTTAATGTTTAAAATATATTTCGTAATCGATATTAATAATTTTCATTTTATAAAGAAATTACAGTTTTTTTTCTGAAGTCGCTTTAAATAATATAAGCGTAATTTTTATCGCGTTCGAACGTTACGTTTTATAATTTCTGAAAACTTTTATGGTATTAAAATATTTATTTTTTTCCGGGAAAACCCGTTGCTTTCGGTATTTATATTACCTATCCTTATTATCTTTTTAACGTATTTTTAATATTTTTTAAATAATTATTAATTTTTTAATTATTTAAATTTCCGCTTTATTTTTCGAATATCCGTATTTCTTATAAATATATCTTATTTTTTACGCGAAAATATATCGGCCCTAATATTTAAACGGCCGGCGCGAAATTTAAGGTAAAAATTAAAACGAAATAATTTTTCCGTATATTTTACCTAACGTTTATTTAATTTTTTAATAATTATAAAATATTTCAGTTTTTAAAAGTGGTAATAATTTTAACTATAGTTATTATATTATATTACTTTATATTTTATATTTTTAAACTATTAATTACCGTTAAAAACTTTTTACCGTATAATTCGGAATTAATTCCCGCGGGATTAAATTTTTTAAAATAATAAGTAGTCGGGCGTAATATTTTTTGCTCGTCAATTTATAATAAATACCCCCCGTACGTTACCGTTAAGTAATCTATTTCCACACCGTAAATTTTGGGGGATTTTATTACGTTAAAATCGGCTTCGTTACAAAAACGGGTTTTAAAATTTTCGAATGTTATTTTTTTTTAATAAAACGAAATTCCTTTCCTGGTTAAACTTATTAATAACGCCGCGATATCGGCGTAATAAGTTAAAAAATCTCGAAAAAAATTAATAAATTTTAGGAAATTTCGGATGTTTTTAAACGTTTTAAAATATTTTATTTTTAATCTCGGGTAATTTCCTAAAATTTATATATATTTTTTTCCCCGTATTTATAATAAACCCTAAATATTTAGTTAACTTTATAACAAATTCGTATTTAAAAATATTTCAACTTAAATTCGTTTTTTTAACCAGTTTAAACTTTTTTTTACTTTTTATATATAATCCTTTTTAAATTTTATAAAAGAAAAACAATTATTATTTATATATATTAAATAAAAAATATTTAAAAAGAATTGAAAACCCCCGTTAACGTATTATTAAAAAATTACGGGAATTTTATATAAACCAAACGGTATTACTAATTATTCGTACAAACTGAGTTAAATTTAAAATGTCGTTTTTTACTTATTATCTTTTTTTATTTTAATTTTATAGAACATTATTCCGATATTTCTTTTCGTAAATTATTTAACGGACGAAAATAATTTTAAAGTTTTCGAAATAAAAAATAAAAAATAGTAGTTTTTTTTAGTTATTATATTTAATACTTTATAATCGCTCTAAAAACGTAATTTTTTACTTAATTTCTTTACAAATAAAACCGGGCTTTTATAGATAAATTATTAATGTTAATATACCCTTTATATAAAAAATACGTTAAGCTTTTGTTTAAAGTTAATAATTTATCCCGTAATATACCGTATAAAAATCTTTATAACGTCGGCATTTCCCTTTTTGCTTTATTCTTACGTAACGGAATTATATAATTTATTTCGGAGTTAAAAAATAATAAAATATCGTTTAAATTTTTATCGAATAATTTCTAAAATGTTTTTAATTTAATCGGAAGTTTTTTGTCGATTTTTTTTCTTTTTTAAATATTAACGTTTTATTAATATTCGTTAAAATAATTAAAAATAATTGGATCTTTAATTTATTTTTTTCTTTTCCTTTTTTTTTTTTCAAAATTCCGTTCCGAATATAATTATAAAAACTATTTTAATTTTACGCGCCGTTCGTAAATTACTCCCTTAAAGTTCGTACCCTTTTTTATAATCCTTATAGTACTTATTATACTTACCATTACCAAGTATTTCCGTATTACGTATATAACGTCGTAACGTTTTATTTAAAACTTCCTTAAAATTAAAAAGTAATTACAACCTTTAACGATATAAGGAAACGTTTTAACCTTAAACCTATTAATATCCGTTTTTATATATATTATATTTTACGTTTTTTCATATTAATTCTTATTTCTTTTTAACTTTCTTTTAATTCGCATAATTTTATTAAAATACGTAATAGCTTGAAGCGTTTTACAAACGTTTCGCTTATAATAACGAAATATTTACATTTTTAATTACTAAATATTTTTAGAAATTTTTTAAATAATATAAACGTTGATAATAAATAATATATCATTTATACGTCGTTTCGCAAATTTTATTTTATTTTAAATAATCTTTCGCTTCTAAACGTATCGATATTCGGGAATTACTTCTCCCCTTTTTTATTTTCCGAATTTAACGAATTATGCTTAATAATATTTAAAATTAATTCCATTTTACAGTTTTTTTTAATAAGTAAACATAACGATTAATTTTATAATTTAGGTAATTATAATGAAAATATAAACTTTTCGCCTTACGAAGGTCCCGTTCTTTTTAAAAAACCTATCGCGTACCTTATTTAAACGTTAAAGCCAAAATATAAAACTTTTATTTTTACCGTCCTATCGCGGATGTTCCTGACATAATTACGTTATTATCGGCGTTACCTATAACCTTATCGTTGCCGGTCGTCGGAATTACTACCGAATTATTATTTTCTTTTATCGCGTTATCCATTTAAGGCGTTCGGCGGTTTTTATTACTTTATTTACCTATTTATTATACTTTTTTGATAAGTTTATTCAAACCAGAATTTAAATAAAATTTTTATTTAATATTTTTTTAAAAAACGTAAACTTCGCTTTTACCGATTACGTTGTACTTCTTACGTTAACTAACCTTCGTCAGAATATAAAATAAAATAATACGAGTTTCGTATTACTTACTTACTTTAAATTTTTAAAACATTCGGCCTGTTTTTTCCCGATATTTATCGTTATATTATTTATATAATACTTAAAGAAAATGCGATAAATTATATATATAATTTAAACTTTTAATCATATAATAAATAATAATTATATGTCATATAATAATTTTAAAACGTTTATATACCGCATAAAATTACTTTTAAACACTTTTTACGAAATTTGCATTTATTTCAAACTTATAAATTATAAAGGGGTACTAATTAAAAAAAGAATTTCGTTCCGTCGAACTTTTCGAGTTATAATAATAATTTCTGCCAAATCGTAATTTCGATTACTTAAATTATTTTTATAATAAAACTCGAATAATTACCCAGGGAAATATTTATAAACGCGGTTATATTCCGTATTTATAGTTAAAAAATAACCTTTTATTACATTATATACTTATTTTAGAATCATTCGGCCGTTTACGCTAATTTAATATTTGTTTTATATTACGTTTTTACGCGCGTTGGTAATTAAACCGTTTTTTTGTTACTTTTTTAAGTTAATAACTCATCCGTTATTTTATTACTATAAAAATTTCGTAAAAATTTCCGTCATCGCGTTAAATAATTTTTGCAATCCTGGGTTTAAAAAATCCTTTTATTAAACCTTTTTAAAAACGCTCGAAAATCTTTTTATTTAATTCCGAACATTTCCTTTATTACACGATAATAAGTTAAAAAATATGTAATAAACTGCACTTATGCGATTTATACTTAATTGCTTAAAAAAAAGTTTATTTCTAACTAAAAAAAAAAAAAGGTTTAAATTCGGTGTACGCACTGAATTATATAACGCAGCGCTAGCGCTGCTTAGCAACGGCTCTAAGCCGGTGCCCTTAATAGGGCTCTATATAACCCTATCACATTTTCAAACTAATCGGATTTTTTTTCGCTAAATATCTTTACAATTTTTTCACAAATACACGTATTATATCCGGGCTTACCGTAAACGCCACACTTTCGGTTTTTCGTTTTAACCCTTGTACGATAATTATCTTCAGCTGTTATTAACTGTATTTTTTTACTACCCCCTTTTTTGGGCTAAAAACTTATTCTTTTTATATAATAAATATTCTTTTTTTAAAACCTTTTTTTTAATTCTTTAATATTTACTTATAATATAATTAATTTCGCGTAACTAAGCGGTCTTTTAATTAAACAAAGTAACTTTATACTGAAATATTAATTAACTTTTGCTTAAAAAATTAGCCGATTTAATTATTTTTGTCAGCGAGCTATTTTAATAATTTTTAATTTTTTTATAAATAACGTTTTTGTTTAGTATTTTTAAAATATTTTTAAAAGTTATTATAAACGGAGAAATCAAACCTGCGGAGGTTAATAAATAAACGGTCGGCGTAAATATAACTAAAAAAATTTCGAAAGTAGAAAAAACGGTATTAAAATCAAATAAAACGAAACTAATTACCGCAAATTCGAATTTAATATTATCGAATATTATAATAACTTTAAACGCGTCGTAAAAACCGTTCAGGAAATTCTTTTAACGATATAAATATAATAATATCTTATTAATTTTTCGATAGATAACGAATAAACGCGTTTTAAAGAAAAAAATACGTTAAAAAATTAAAATTTATACGAAAAATACGCGGATATACAGAATGTAATAATATCGTAATTAGCGTAATATTTTTCGAATTTTATCGAATAATAATTTTTATAACGGTCGAAAATAAAAAAACGTTTCGATTTTTCGTACGCGTTCGAATATATTAATCAAAATATTAAACTTATTTTCTACGTAGTTCGTTCGTTATATAACTATTATTACGTATTACGATTTTTAATTAATTATTAATAATAAAGTTTACAAAATTAAAACTTAAGGTAATTTTTTTCCGCTATAATAATAAATAACGGTATAACTTAATTTGAAAAATTAATAACTTAAATAATTATAACTTATCTTTTGTTATTTTATTATATTTATTTAATTTTTTTACTTTTTCAATATTAATAATTACTATACCCGTTATTATAAAAAACCTTATTAAATGTTAATTTCGTTAAAATTGTAAATACCTTTTTTTATAATATTATATTTTACGGTAAAAACTCGAATAAACTTAAATTACTTACGAAATACTTTTAAATTTTTACATAATACATTTTAATAATCGATTTTCTAATTTAAAGGCGTTTCAAGTTTTTTTTACCGTTTAATAAAATTAATTACTTAATTAACCTTAATGCATTACGTAATACGATACGTAAATAACAAATTCGCTATATCTTTAATATAATAACGCCAGATAAAAAACGCTTACGCATTTAAATCGAAAATACAGTTCATAATTACTTTTCTTTCGGCCGGCGTTAATTTTTATAAAAAAAAGATAATATTAATTAGGGCGCGTTTACCATTATATTGCGTTTATATGGTAAAAAGAAAAGTGACGTTATAAGTAAAACCAAGCTTTTTATACTTAAATTTCGGGTTTCATTTTTTAACCTAAACGGTTAGGTTGATTTTTGCTTTTTTTTAACCCGTTTTATATTATAGTTATTAAGAAATAAGTGATTTAACATAGGGAGTTAAAATAGTTAAAAAAGTGTTCAACTTATTTATATATCCAGCTTATATATATAGTACGTTATATAATTAGTTTTTTTACGCGTTAATTAACAAAGCAACATTTTGTAATAATTATAATATTATATGGACGTACTTTTTATATTATCTTTTTGGTTTCTGAAAAAAATAGAATACTATTAAAGTAATATATTATAAAAATATCGAAATATTCCTTAAGAATATAATTAACTATATGCTAAAAAATTGCTAATACATTAATAAGTTTTATAAAAGTAATAAAATATTCGTAAAAGTAATATTTAATCTAGCATACCGTTTTTTATTTATAGTTATTTTTTAATTCGATTTAAATTATATCCGTTTTTAAAGTCGAAAATAAGAAATTATTAAATTTTATAAAAGTGATTTTTTATTTCGTTAATTAAAAGTAATAATATTTAATTTTTAATAATTATGCCATTAGATTATTAGTAATTTATATTTAATCGTAATTTTCTGTTTTTTATATATAAACAATATAAGGTATTTAACTAGTAATTTCGATCATCCGCTTTATTCTTTTTTAGTTATTTTTTTAAGTATTTCTTAAATACGTATAATCTTATTCTGTTAAGGTTATAAATAAGGTAAAACTTAGTAAATGTGTCCTTTTTAAAAATAGTTTCGTAATTGTATTTATTATGATTTAATAGTTTCGTTTTAAACTTTTTTCGAAATAAGCGTTCGTATTTATAATATTGTAGTAATATATTAGTTAAGTTTTTAATATTTCGAGTTATTACTATAAATAGTTATTTAATTCCTATCATTTCGCTTTAATAATAATAATAATAATAATAATAATAATAATAATAATAATAATAATAATAATAATAATAATAATAATAATAATATATTATCTTTTTTTATATTATTTATTTTCGTATGTCGTATTTTTATACGTGGTAAAGTATTTGTTATATTTTATGCCGGCATTCGTCGTTATTTTCGATCAAATATTAAGATTTTAATTTTTTTTTTACTTATCGTTAGGTTGTAAAATAAATTTTATTTAGTTAGTTTCCTAATCGATTAAAAGATTATACTAGCGTGATTATGTTTTTTTAAATTATGTTGTAATTTCTTAACGGTAGTTTATCGAAATTAATTATTATATTTTTTCTTACGATAAAAATATTAAGGTAATTAATTTCGCGTAAAGTATCACATATATAAGCAAGACGCACATATAAGCGAGACGCTTTTTAGTACCTCACAATAACTAATCCAAATACGTTAACCATAATAAATCTAATTAATTCAATTAACGGTATTTTATTTCGCTAATTATATTTACAGCTTTTAGATAAGTGCACGTATTATATTAAGGTTTATTGCGGACGTATATTACTATTTCCCTTTTACTAATTCGTATGCGACCGACCACCCCCTTAACGCGTCCAAATCTATGTTACCCCCAATCCGTAAAAGTTAAAGCCGACCGCCAGAAATACAATTACCGACCGTATTCCCGACTCTTATACGCAAACGTTTTTTATGCGGCTTTAATACGTGAAAGATATTTGCAAAATAGGAGGTTATAAGGCTTGTTAGAAAACGCGTTGCAAGGTTACGGGCAAGGCTGTAAGGCTTATTAGGGCGCGTCGTAATATTACAGAAGTTATTAGAATAACAATTCGACCTTACGTATTTAAATAGTTAAAACAAACGTTTTTAATAAAAAAGAACACTTATTATATAGGATAAATACGTTTTTTCGGTTGGTAAAAGGGTGGTGGTAAGAAAAATGGTGTTAATAGCTATTTGAAGTGGTTATCGCATATAGGTTAGCAGGAGGGAAAAATAATATGGCGTTCGCATTAAGCCTTATATAATATGTACACTTAATAAAAAGCTGTAGACATAATTAGCAAAAAAGAATACCGTCGATTTGAATTAATTAGATATATTGTGGTTAAGTTATTTAGATTAGTTGTTACGGAGTACTAAAAAGCGTCTCGCTTATATGTGCCTCTCGCTTATATGTGTGATACGTTATAATTTTTCCGTTATTATTAAAAAATTATTAGTTTTTAGTAGCCTTCGTATTATAAGAATTTTTTTATATCTTTATAATAACTTAAGTTCATTAATTATTTAAGTATAATAAACTTACTTTTTAAATTTTCATTATTTATTATAACGATATGTTAATATATTTTAATTCGTATTTTTAAAATAATGGGGTTATTATTATTTCTTATTATTATTAAAACCTTTTTAAAAAATATTCGTTTTCTTAACTTTTGCCTATTTACGGTTTTTTTATAAATAATTTTTATTTTTCGAATTTTATTTAAATTGTGGTATTTACTTATATATTAATCGAATTTATTTTATAATTATTTAATATGTTATTATTATTATTTTATTTTATTTTTTAAGTTGTTAATTCGCTTTTCGAGTTGTTAGTTAATCGCTTATTATTATTATATATTTTTTTATTATCGTCGTATTTATATTTTAAATAGTTTCTTACTAAGGTATTCTGGTATAATATTTTTTCAGTTAATATATTGCCGGATATTATTTTTAATTGTTTATTTTTTTAAAAAAATAATAACGTATATTAGCTAAATTTATAATTCTGTAATAATTTGTTAATAATACTTAATAATCATTTTTTGAATTGGTTCTTTTCCGTTTAGTAGTTATATTATTCGTAATAATCAAAGAGGTTTTATTATAAATATTATTTTCTTTTGGTTAACTTTAAGCGGCCGTTTTTGGTTAATTTTTTTTAATTCGATTATTCGAAGTTGTTTATATTTTTGTTCGTTGTTTTTAGTATTTCTAGTTTTATTAAGGCAATCGAATTTTCCCTTAGTTATACAAATAATTTAATAGTAAATATAACGTGTTTATTTTTTATAATTTGGATATTACGTACGTTAATAATAAAAGGTATATATTATCAGCAGTTAGTGCTTTGAGGTACTTACGGCTGGTGGGTTAGGCTGTAGAATGTAGCCTGGGACACTCTTTATCTGGAAAAAGCTTTTTAAGTACGGATTTTGATATGTAATAAGAGCTTAGCCCAAACGTTTGTAATTTAGATTTAATATTAAAATATAGTTTACGCTAAGTTATTACATTTAATTACTATAACTATTAATATAATAGCATTTTTTAATTATTAGTTAGTACTTAATACGTTAAACGAAATGGTTATTTATAAAGCTAAATTAACAAAGAAAGCGCGAAACTTCAAAACGAATTATTTAATTAATAAAAAATTTAATAATTAACGATAACGATCGAGCAATTAATTCCCGAGTAGTTTCTTATTAAATAAAACGGCCTATTAAAACTTTTATTTCCTTTTTTTAATAAGGACTTTTTTATAATAAAAGCGTTCCTTAAAATAAAGAATATTATAATAAGAAAAAGGTGAAATAAGAGCTTATATTGAATGTAGCAGCAGGGAAAAAACCTACCTTTAAGGCGTTTTTAAAAATTACTCTATTAACTTAATTACTTTAATAATTAAGGAATAAGCGATATAAAACCCCTATTTAAAGATAATAAACCATTAATAATTTAAATAAGCTTTATATTTTTTTAGGTATTAATATAAGCGGTGTTAAACGCGACGTTAGGGTACGAAAAGATAAGTATTAATAGGTTGAAAATAAAGTTAAAAACTTAAAACTTTAAAACCAAAAATTAGTAATATAGTAAACCGGTTCGAAGATACGATAATATAGCTATTGGATACGTTTTAACGATAAAAGACGCGTAACTACAAAAACTCGCGTAGTACTAATATGCAACCGAACGCGTCAAAAAGCGCCCTACCTAAGGTTAAGGCAAGTGGCTTCAAGAAGGTACCTATCGCCTTGGAAAACGCTATGAAGAAGATCAACTTACTGAAAAAAGGCGAAACGAAGTCTAAAAGATGGTTTACTAAGAAGCTTAACCTCGTGGACCCCTCGAAAAGATAGAAAAGCAAGTTACTTAAGGGAAAAAGAATGGTACGTAATAACTTTAATAATTTAAATAATTTGTTTTTAAATTCGTTTGGGGATTTACTGAAAAAAAAAACCGCCACAATTCCCTTAGTAACAATAACTTTAATAACTTAAATAGCTTTAACAAGTTAAGGTTTAGCTTAAAGAATAAAAAAAACTTTAAAAGATTCAGTAATAAAAATATCAAATTATGTTAAAAGCGTTTTAATTTTTCCTTAAATAAAGACAATTACCTATCAAGTTAAGTTAATTAAAATTTTTAAAATAACGCTTTAAATTTTATAATAAAAAAATTAATTACAAAAACGATGTAAAATTAAATTAATTAAGTTAATTATATTTAATGAAAGTTATTATCAAAACTTATAAACAACGTTTTTAAAGTTAATTATAAGTATTAAAAAAATACGAAAATATTAAAAACGTTTTGAAAAACTTACATAACGATAAGTAAGTTCCAGTAAAAGTTTTTTTAGGAAAAAATTTAATAAGGTTACTTGTAACGAAAAAAACCTAATATAATTTATTATTAAATTTTAAAGGTTTTTCCGAAAATAAAAAACTATGGCATATAACTTAAAACGAAAAAAATAAATAATTATATTTCTTATTATTATAATAATTTACGTTAATAACTAATGCAAAATTATTTAATTAATATTACGGCAAATAAATTATTCCTTTTAGTAGCTGATCGACGATTTTAACAGCGAATTCCATAACCGATTTAATAAAAAGAACAATAACGAACGGTTCGTTAACGCCCAGAAAGGTAAAGGAAATATTTGAAATAATAAGCCCGTATGGAATAAGTATAAGTAGCCACTTTGCTTTAACTATGGCAAATATGGGCACATAGCGAAGGATTGCCCTAAGCTATAAAAGGATAAAAACGGTAAAAACAAGAAAGGAAAACGTGGTGGCCAGCGTTAGGGTAATAATAGTAGTAATAACAGTTAGAACAATTAAAGTAATAACTTTTGTAATACTTATAGCGGTAATCATAATGAGGAGTAATTCATCCCTAAAAGCTTAAAAAATTTATACTATTTAAACGGAAAAGCTTTTAACGTCTACATTAAGGATTAACAACTTTAGAACCTTATATAATAATATAATAAAATGATTTAGAAAACTAACTCTATTATAACTTTAATAAATGAAAACGTTAAAGTAATTACAATAATTAAAATTGCAGCAGCTAATTATATAAATTATATAAAAACTAATAGCCTTAAGTAAACCGAGCTATAAATAACCTAAAACCCTGAGCTATAGGCGACTTAAAGCCCTAAGCTGCAAGTAACCGATTACCTTAAGCTACGGCTGCAAGCGACCGAGAAAATTAAGCTTTAGACGATTAAACGAACTAAAGTTATAAAAATTAATTACGTTAAAGATATTATTATTAAGCTATAAATAATTAAGCGTATTAAGTTACAGGTAGCTAATTACCTTAAAGCAATTAAATCGACAGTTATAAATAGCGCCATATTTTTATATATATTTTTTTTTAAAAAAATAATAAAAACAAATTATATTAAGATTTAGGTATAAATATTAATATTAGTAATAATATCGGCGACTTTAAAAAAAACCTAATACTAAATATTAAATGTAAATGAATTTATATTATAATAAACAGAGGCCTTATAATAACTATTTCTATTAATATTATAAAGTAACTCTTAAAAAGGCCCCATAAAAAATCATAAAATTATAATAAAATATATGTTATATATTAACAATTTTTCGTTAAAATATTTTTTATAAAGATATTTTATAAAAAGGAAAATTACTTAAATAACAATACCTTAATAAGCCTTAATAGGATTAAATTAACAATTATTAACATTCCTCGTAAAGGATTTTTTTTATAGTTTTATAGGAAGCCAAAGTTTACTATTAAAGGCCCGGAATCCTTAAACAATTAATAGAAATACGGGTTAAGGGAGAGCCCTTCAATAAGAGAAATAGCGATGCTAACGACCTAAAGGTAACACTTTTAGAGGCATTAAAGGATAATAAGGTTTTTATAATAAACAAAATTATAAAGAAAATTATTTTTTAACACCGCCGCCTTTATCATCCTAATATTAAACAATTAATTTAAACTATTAAGATGTTTACAAAAATAAACTTAAACCTTAACGATATAAAATTACTGCCTTATATAACGTACGACGAAAAAAGAATTATGGAAAATACCATTTACTAACCCTTAAAAAAAGGTTACTTACGTAGAAAGAATTATTTAATATAACGTAAACTTAATTAATCTTGTTAATATTAAAAATAACGGCTATTTCGAGTTTATTATAAATAATTTATCGCGTTATACAAGATATTATTTATTTAAAATTAAGGACGAAATCTAAAAAGATTTATGTACGTACATTATGCAGATAATTAAATATTTAAAAGCGTTACTATAAGGTATAAAAAATAAATGAAAAATGCAGGTTCTACGTTGTAATAACGATAGGGAATTCGGCGTAATAAAAATCGAAAATTTCTACGTAATGAAAAATATTAAATTAGTAATTTCCAGTATTTACAATGAATACTAAAATAAAATTACGGAACGCGAAATATAATTTCTTTAGGACAAAATATAGGCGATTATAACGTAAATAAAAATACTAATATCTTTTTAAATTTTGTTAATAGAGATTATAACGTATACCGTTAAGCAAATTAAATAATTAATAATATAAAATATAATACTAATTAAATATTTCGAAAACGCGTTCGAATTTAAAACTAAAAGGTTTTACCGGTTTAGTAATAACCATTTTCGAATTTTTAATAATAAATAAATAATATTAATCGACAAAAATTACAAAACTAAATTAAAAAAATTAATAGCCCTTAAAGCAAAAAAAAATTATTAAGTTATTAAAATATATATAATTATAAGATATAATTACTAAAAGGCGGCAAATTATTAATAACACCGTATATTACTATTTATAAGGATTTAAAAAAACTAAAATAACCTTTTAGCCTAAAAAATATTATCAGGTTATTTCCGTAACCCGTATAAAAACGTTTAAAAATACCGTTAAAAGCAACAAAACGTTAAAATATAAAACAAAAACGACAACGTCGTTTTAAAGGACGATACGGATTAGGATATTAAGTAAATCAAGCGAAAAAAAGAACGTCCGAAAAAAACAGTACTCAAGCTGTACGCTTTAAAAGCCCCGGATAAAACCTTAAAATTAATACGTAAGCTAAAATTAGCTTTAACCTAAAAGGGCGATAATTCGGAAAATTACGACCCGTATCACCTACTATTAACTAATATCGACGATAAAAACGGCTATAAGCTACACGCTGTAATAGATAACGGCCCGTTACTAAAGAAAGTAATAAAAAGCCTAAAACGCGAAATGTAGCTCAAAACCATCTTTATTAAAATTAAAAAAAACCTCCAACGCGGAACCTTTGGTTTTACAGCAGAGAATAGGGGCTACGGGTACCTAATAAACGCTAAATAGGTGTTAAAAAAAAAGTACATGTCCATAGGAAAATTGGAAAAGTATAAGGCCCGTATTTACGCTAAAGAATTTACCTAACAAAAAAATATCGACTATAACGAAACTATAGCTAATATTATAAAAACTATTTACTAAAAAATTTTAATAACTTTAGTTATTACCTTAAATTAATATATACTTTAAATTAAATTTATCATTATTTACTTAAATAATAACCTAAAAAAAGTTTTTTACATAAAGCTTTTTTTATACTAAAAAAATATTTTAACGCATATTCGAAAAATAAAGTTAAGTATCAATTTTTACATAAAAGAATTATAAAATTAATAAAATCTTTATACGGTTTAAAATAACCCGAAATTATTTAATAAGAAAAAAAAAATAAAAAATATTAATAAAATAAAAATTTCATTTATTAATTTCGAATAACGCAATTTACTATAACAATAAATTAACAAACGTTATCGTTTCGTACGTTAATAACTTTTTACTTATAAGTTTTAACTTTTAACACTTAAAAAATATAATTAACAAAATTACTAAAAACGTATTTACTAAAAATTTAAATAACTTAAATTAATACCTAAACGTACGAATTATCTACTTAACATTTATTAAAAACGTTAAATTAAACTAATAATAATATATTAAAAAGTTATTTAAATTACTAAACTTAAATACTATACGGTACCAACTTACGCTCTTTATTAAGAATTATTTATAATACGCCGTAAAGTATAAAAACGTAACTAAAAAAAAAATACTTACGAATACGTAAATTCTATAAAAAAAATTCAACTTTTTTAATTATATTAACAAATCAAATATAACGTTTATAACATTAACTTAAATTAAATTTATAAATAACCCGTCCCTAAAGTACTAAAAATATATCAAACGATTACTACGATACCTAAACAGCACCATAAACTTATCGTTTTAATACCAAAAGTTAAACGAAAAACACCGGTACTAAAAATATAACAACTTAAACCTATTCGGAATAATAAATACAAACTTTACAAATAACGAAGTAACTAAATCTATTACAAACTACGTATTTTTCATAACTAAAATACTTATTATAACTTTTAAAATTATAAAATATTAATACTAAATATACCATTAAAGCAAAATACGTAGTAATAAAAATAATTATAGCAAAAATAACTAAGATTAAAAATTTCTTAACAAAATTAAAACTTATGCCAAAAAGCCCTATTCTCATTCTAGAAAACAATACAAATACGTTAAAATAAGTAACAAAAACTCAAATAACCGAAAAAAAATGCCATATTCGGCTAAAGTACCATTATGTATGGCAGAAATTATAAAAAGGCAATGTAAACTTCTAATACGTAAAAAGCAAAAATAACCCTATAAATTAATTTACCAAACGTTTAAAGAAAATTAATTTCGAACGATTCGTAACGAACTTAAAACTTAAAAAATTATAAGCATTTAATTAATAAAAATAAAGCTTTAATTCCCTAACAAATTAAAACTTAATTAATTATTTTCGAAAATTAATACCTGAAACCACTTAAAGCAAAAAGACGTATCAGCAGTTAATACTTTAAAATGCTTACGGCTGGTAGGTTAGGCTGCAGAATGCAACCTAGGACACCCTTTATCTGAAAAAAACTTTTTAAGCATAGATTTAGATATGTAATAAAAGCTTAGCCCAGACGTTTGTAATCTAAATTTAATATCAACATATAATTTACGTCAGGGTACTGCATTTAATCACTATAACTGCTAATATATATTTATATATATTTAGTTAAAATTTTAAAATAAACGGCTTTGGTTTATTTTTAATATTTCTGTAATTTTTTAATTATCCAGGTCGTTTATTATTATATTTATTTTTGCTAATTTTTTAAAACAGTAATATTTTATTAATAACTTTTTTTTTACGATTTTTATTATCGGGTTTTTTATTATTCCTTATTTTTTATATACTTTTTTATGATAACTTTTTATATTTTTTCTTAAGTTTGTTATATCGGTATATATAAAGGTTCTGAAGGGCCCCTTTTTCATCGGATTATAGCAAAAGTTTTTCTATTTTAATTATTTTAAGATTATCTCGTAGGTATTAGGGTTTATAGTTAATTTTATCGAGGTTTGTTAGGTAATTTATATTGAAGTGCTTTGTAACCTATTTTGTCGTAATTTTAATATTTAATTTGTCGTATATCTTATTATTAAATAACCTCAATTTCTATAGGTTTTAGTTTTATTTTATACGAGGTGTTGCTTTTTTTAAGACTATTTATATTTGTTAAATATTTAAGCTTGTTATTATTTCGAGTACCTATTGTTAGGGTATATTGTTTTCGTTATTTTTATTATTATTTAAACTGTCGATTGTTAATATTAATAACTTTTACGACATATTAATTTAAGGTAATAAGTTGTTCAATCCGAATTATTTTATTTTCAATCTCGTTTTTTTTTTTAGTTTTAGCGATTAAGGTTTTAAAAATAATAACATATTTAGATGTGTGTTTTTTCTTTTTGTTCTAAGTCGAAAATTGTTTAAGCTGCGAACCGTTTTTTAATTAAGTTAGTAAAGTTAAAACGAAATTTATTCTTAAAATTACTATATTATAAGAAGATATCGTTTATTAAATTTTTTTTAATCGTTCTTAGTATTTTCCAAGTATTTTTTTATAATAGATTTAAATTAATTCACTACGTTTCTAGTAAGGTATATTCTTATAACAAAAGTTTTATCCAGAATATTATTAACATTTAAAAATCGTAAATAAATATATATAAATAAGAAAGGTTTATGGGGGTTTTTTTTATTATAAGGTTCCGGCTTTTAGGGTTTTATTTTGGTAATAGTAGTTATTATAAGTAAAATATTTTTTGTTTTAATTATAAATTACTAAAGTTTTTTTTCGAGTTGTTAAATACGGGCTTAAAGTTATTAGGTAAAGGTTTTTTAAAAATTAGTAGATATTTTAATAGTACAAAATATTACTTAAAGTTTAGTAGTATTATTAAATAAAAACTTATAACGTATAGCGGCTAAGTTAATTAACTAATTATTAAATTTAAACGTACGGGTTTATATTAGTAAAACTATTATAAAAATTGAAATAATTAAAAAGTAACTTAATTACGTTTCGTAATATTAAAGTTATTTTAGATAATAACATTATATTATAAATTATCGTTAATTTAGTTTTAATAATTACTATACTTATATATAACGCGATAACTTTTTTTTAAAAAAAAATTTCGTAAATTTCGTAAAATCTTAATAATTCCGTTACGTAACTGTATGCTTTATTCGGTTTAACCGTTTCTAGACGTATTAAACGTATTAGGTTATAATAAAACGTTTGTATAATTAAATAGAATAAGCGCGGTAGTAAGTTTATAACTATAAAAAAGTTTTATAAATGCTTAAGTTATATAAAACGTTATTATATTTATAATTAATAAAGTATTTTCGTTATTCGTATATATTTTTTAATATCGTTTACGATATTTGTTATGAGTTTTTCGTTATTATGTAATTTTTCGTTAAATAACATTTTTACGCCGGTTACATATTATTTTTTATTTTTTTTTTCGTTAGATGTTTAGGAATGGTTTCCAGCAATGCCGTGAAAGATGATAATAAGTTTTAACTTTTGTTGTTTTTTTATTAGCTTATATAAAAAAGATTTAAGTAGTTTGTTTTTTATTTTAATTATTGCGATCTAATTTTGCAGTAACGGTTCGAAGTCTTTTAAGGTTATATATATAGTTATTTATATATTTAAATAGAAGCGGAATTTTATTTATACTAAAAATTTAAAACCGTAGGAAGCGGTTAAACATAAAACGAAGATTATATTGAGGAAAAAAATTAAGGATATATTTTATATTATTAGTTAGGTATTTTGGATACTGTTATGGCTGTAATATATATTGTATAAAATAAAGGAAGTTATTTATAATTTTAATCGTTTCGTTCAAAAGGTATATATCTACTTTAATAATACGCTTTCGTACGATAAAATACCGTTAAAAGAAATTATAAAATTATTTATACGAAAATATAAAAGCTAGTTAAAAATATATTCTTTTTTATATACCCCGCTTATATTTATAAAATTATTAATTATAATATAACGGCTGTATAATTTAACTTCGAAAATTTTTTAAAATAATTCCGCTTTTAGCTAGGGATATTACGGTGGCGTATATTGGGGGGGGGGGGGGGGGGGTTAGGGGTA
>QJNV01000438.1:6660-50084 GCA_004155935.1 Monosporascus sp. GIB2 | reverse complement strand
TTTTTTTTTTTTTTTTTTTTTTTTTGCAATTTGACTTAGGCCTCGCTGGCTCGTTATGGGAATTTGGGAATTTGATTAGTTAATTTTTAGCCTTGTGGAGCGGTACTTAAGTAACTTTGAAAAACGAGCCAGGGAGGCCTGAGCTAGCTGAGCCAATCTTTTAGCAGTTAAATCCTTCTCTTGTACCTTATATTTTACTTATACGTATTTTCGTAACGAAAAATCGCAAAAGTAAACGAATTTTAGTTTTATTACTTACGGCTAATACGGATTAAAATCATTCATAAAAGCCCTTTAGAAGACGTTATATTGTTAAGCTATTTAAAGATAAGCAATACGTGTTATGAGGTGATTAAAATAGTGGCGGGTTAGTGGCAGGTGTTAAAAAAGTAATGTATGGCTCATATAAAAAACTAATATGCGAATAGCACAAACTCTTCTAAAGGTTAGCGTCGTCATATGCCTGACGATGATCGGTACAGGTGTATCCGGAATTTCCGGTCCGCTGTCGTCGGCCTCTCGGGCAGCTAGTGCAACTCAAATACTATTTAACGGGATGGACGCGCCAGAGCCAAAAGTGACTGGTGCCAACCACCCGGAGGTTTCAGCATCGGAAGACATTGTTTTGTGGAATCTCAATTTTACCTACCCACACGACCAGAGTTAAAAGTCCTCGATGATCTAAAGCTTACTATACCAGCGGGAAAGGTCACGGCCATCGTGGGACCGTCAGGATCCGGGAAAAGTACCCTTGTCGCCCTCATAGAACGATGGTATGAGCTACATGGAGACATGGACAAGAACAAACTGGTGGTTCAGTACGGAAGTTAGGTAGTATTGGATTTGCGCGTCTGTATAGATCATGTTCTCTCGGAGCGGCTTGATACGTGTGGGATAGCACAAACTTCAGGATATAGATCTCAAATGGTGGACATCTCAAATCGGACTGGTGGAGCAAGAACCACTCCTCTTCGGTGACACAATTTTTGAGAACGTCGCTAATGGTTTAATTGGTACCGAGTGGGAAAAACCTTGGATACGACAGGAAAAAAAGACCTAGTCGAGAAGGCATGCAAGGAAAACTTCCCTGATGAATCCATCAATCGGCTTCCAGAAGTAAGAATCCATGCACCTCCTCAATCGTACCACTAACCCACGCAAAGGGCTACAATACCCGGTAGGGAATGTCGGCGTTAGGCTGAGCGGTGGTCAACTGCACCGACTGGCAATAGCAAGAGTTATTATCAGGAATCCCAACATCTTAATACTTGATGAAGCCACAAGTTCGATCAACAACCGTGGGGAAAAGGCTGTTCAAGCGGCGCTGGATAGAGTATCCAAAGACCGTACTACAATCATGATAGCTCATCGCTCGTCAACAGTGCAGAAGGCTGAAAACATCATCGTTCTCGCTAAGGGAAAGGTCGTTCAGTGGGGCATCACACAGTCTTATGGCTGCGGTCGGAGGGCCTTGCTGGCTTCTGGTGAACTCTCAGGGGCTGAAAATTGACGAAGCAGACTATCCCGAGAAATCCGCCGATGTCTCTGAACACGAGAAGCGCACTATTGACTTAATGACACTCGACAAAAGCGAAGCGGTAGTTCGCGAAAGCGTAAGCGCCAGGGCAGGGAACCGAGAATACAAGCAAAAAGACGTGTGCCGGAGCTTCGGGGCCTTGCTTCTCGACCAAAAGCCTTACTGGCCCGGTACATCTTGATGACTTTTGGGGCTTTCATTACTGGAGGTAATGTAGCGAGGTAACTGTTGAAATACTCAGCCATGCTGACTGCCATCCCTAGCCTTGTTCCCGGTTCAGGCGTATCTCCTCGCTGCCATCGTATCCTCATTCGCATTTCAGGAGACTATCTTACCGCCATCACGAACTTTTGGTGTCTCATGTTTGTTGCACTGGCATGCGGGGCCGGTATTAGTTATTTCTGCCTCGCATTTGCTTCAACGAGGGTTTCCTTTGTGAGTCTCGAGTTCTCCCGGACCGGCACCGGTGCGAAGCTAAATGGAATAGCATATTGCATCCGCCTACAAGTAGGAGTACTTCGAAGGCATGATCTACAAAGCTGTCTCTTGGCTCGACGGAGAAGGCCATTCGACCGGTACACTGGCTGGGTTGTTGGCCAATGACCCCGTCCAACTACACCAACTGCTCGGTATTAACATGGCATCCGTCGCCACGTCTGTGCTAAGCGTTACTGGTTGCTTTATTATCGCTTTCTACTTTGGTTAGAAACTCACTCTGGTTGCTCTAGTATCCGCGATGCCATTGGCCATGGCCGCAGGATTTTCCGGGTCCGCATCGAGCGGGCATTTGAGAGGATGAATGTCGGGATATTTGCTACCAGTACTAACTGGGCCAAGGAATCCATCGCTGCCAACCGAACGGTGACGGCATTAACTATGGAATACCGCACATGCGATGGATACAAGAAACTACTCCAGGATCATGTCAGCAAATCATTCAGGAGGGCACGGTTAACATCTCTGCTTTTCTCTGCAGGCGACAGTCTCCCGTTACTATGTATGGCTTTTGTTCTTTGGTAAGCAACACCAACGGCTGAACGTGTAAGTCTGCCTATTAAACTTTCCTCGGGTACGGGGAAACTTGGTCGTGGAAGGAGAATATTGGAGCTTCCAAAATTGTGCGTGTCTCCACGGTTCAGTGTGCATGGTGGATGCAAGGCTCACAGCCCCTCAGTGATGGTATATATAGAGTAATCCAGGTACGTGGTACGGCTAGTTCCACGGGAAATGCGTGAGACTGATGAGTTTGCGGCAGGGTGCCATTGGAGCCGGTCACTGGCTAAGCTTCGTTCCAAGAGAGCCCCTTTCCCCTTGCCTATACGTGATGAGTGCTCGAAATACGCAGACACCGCCCAAGCCACAGCTGCAGCAAACCGAATCCAAGCCATGAGACCCAAATCCCTCCCAAGCAACGGGGAAAGCACTATTCTCAACGAAGCCACCATCGACAGTTCCAGAGGGGCCAAGGTTGAGTTTTTGGATGTTTGGTTCAGATACCCTTCAAGGGAGGCATTAGTTCTTAGTGGGTTGAACATGACCGTAAGTCAAATCATCCACTACCAGGAAGCCACCGCAGAGATTGACGAGCCGTAGATAGAGGAGGGGTAGTTCGCTGCCATCATCGGTCCATCAGGTAGGCTAAATGCGTCAGCGGATTGTCATCCGTGCTAACATACTAAGGCTGCAGCAATACCGGTATAATCTCCCTGCTTGAAAGGTTCGTGATCTTCTTGAGTCTACGCATCATTTTGGGGCTGACATACCTCTCAAGATTCTACAAGGCCAACTCAGGCTTGATTACTTTCGATGGCCATGATATCGAGGAGATCGGGTTATGCGACTATGGGAAGACCATATCCCTAGTCGCCCAGGAGTCTAACCTCTTCAACGGCACCGTTCGCGAAGACATCCTTGTTGGCGTCGACGAGACTGAAACCACAGAGAATTCCGATAGGAGCATGTTCGAGGCCTGCCGAGACGCGGACATCCACGATTTCGTGATGTCATTACCGGAAGGATACGACACGGCTGTCGGAAGCAAGGGCGTCCTCCTCCGGCGGCCAAAAGCAACGCATATCAATTGCCAGAGCACTTGTTCGAACCCCTCGACTGCTACTTCTAGATGAAGCGACGTCCAATCTCGACTCCGAAACGGAGAAAAGGATCTAAGAGACTTTTGAAAGAACGAGGAAGGGAATAGCTACAGTGAAAAACGCTGACATGATCTTTGTACTGGGCGATGGGCAGGTGCAGGAGTGTAGAACGCATACATCCTTGTTGCAGAAAAGGGGTGTATACCAACATGGTAAGTCCCGGTCGTTCATTGCTGACGCGACTCCGAGGTGATAAATTCATACTATAGTGTATGGCGCAAACTTTAGACCGATAGCAATCCCGTGGATACCGGTATTACAGGGACGTGAGGGGCCCTCGGCTGCTCAGCGGTTGGGGGTAGGAAGGGAATTAACTAGTGGCTCTTGGTTAACAGACTGCTGAACTTGGCTAATGTTATTCCCCGTTCAGTTTACCATGTTTATATATACTTTATAATCGTAACTTCAGACTGTCGGGCACCAGTGTTTAAAAAGAGGCAGGAGGTGCGGGATTCAACACCTGTCCGTTGCCACAATATATGACTGATGACGGCTCAACTCCGCTTTGCCCAAATGCGAGTCCTAGTTGCTTCCGTCCGCGCTGAATGTAGGCTACCCTAAGTTAAACTTTCATAGCGAGGCTTCTCCTTGGAAGAAAGCCTCCACGCTAACCATTTCCCTAATCAGACATTATTGTTGTCCTTGGTGTCATCAGATATGCCGTTTTAGATGTGCCAGCTCTTAACTACATGAGCTCGAGTATAGTATTCACATCCAATACGGCGAGAACGTTTTAATGGATGAGGGTGGAATCAAGACGAGGATTCACCTAAACAGTCCATACACCTTTGCGTTCCCATCAGGATTGTGAGGTATACACGGCCAACAGATATCCACGGTAGCACTCATACAAGTTTCAAAAGGCGCTTAGTAGTGACTACCGATACATATATTTGGTGTCCTAGTCAAGACTCAAGGCTAGGCGCCATGTGAGGTGGCTTCCGGCCCTATCCTCCATTATGGTACATCGTGTAGCTGCCTAGTACACAGAGCCGCATCTAGGCGTTTGCTTCAGATCCCAAAGCATCGTAAGGCGTCTTCCCGTCAATCCCCTTTTGTCGGCCACCCGTCGACCCTGCGTTCGCGCTATCAGCCAAAGTGAACTTCTGCTCAGCAGCCGCTCCCGGATCATCCTTGGTGCCGAATTCGGAGAAGCTGGTATTTTTCTCATTGCCAATGCTGTTATCCTCCTTGAGGTTCTTCCCGTGGGGCCCAGAAGGATCCCGATTGTATTGGTTGTTGACGTAGGTAGGAGCAGGGTCGGCGTTGTGTGTGGCACCGGCGCCACCAGCTCCCGAACTGTAGTTCTCATTTTGCTGAGGAGTTGCCTCGTTGGCCTGACGGAAAGCTTGCGACTCGGATGCGAGAGAATCCGGTGCTACGCGACCGGTAGCTTCGGACGTGTAAGGGGCATTTTGACCAGCAGTCACCTTCTGGCCCTCACTTGGTGCTTTACCAGGAGACATATTGGTGGAGGTGATGTGTGGGGTTGGCAGAAAGTATAGTATCGAATTCGGTGCGGTGAATCGTGTCGAAGTCTTACCACTCGGACTAATACGGTTGAATAGAGTTGACTGTCAGTGTGCTTTGAGTACGATGAAAGATGTGGTGTTGGATGTAGGCAGGCAGCCTGTGATATATGATGTCTATAAATCTACTCGGGGGTGGATAAGTGGGCTATTGAATACATAAGTGACGTCATTATCCTCCCAGACCAACTATCGTCATGCCAACGTACGTAGCGAAGGAAAGTTCAAGTAGCCGCCACCCTTTGAGGGCGGGCCGTGCTGTGCCTGCTTGCTACCCACTGGTTTGACACAAAAATTCGTGGTGTCCCACATGAACTGAGGGCTAGACTTTATACTAGGCGTTTCTGATACGAAAACCAATATATATAGAAAATCTGTAAAATGCTACCTACACGAAAGGAAGAATTTAAACCAGCATGGACCTTTCCGTACATGCCTATCTGCTGAATCAACAAGTTATTGTCCAAGGAGTTGTTGGACGGCTATTCGAAAGTGCGCGAAGTTTTGTGTCAACAACCTGCTACCTCAGCTTGCCAATGGAGGGTACTTGTATGAAGTAAGGTAAACGTTGCTCTCCCCACTAGGTACCGATGACGTCGGTCAGTCATTATCCATATACGTGCCTACAATTAAAAGGCAAACAACTTCCCTATCTGCGGCACTCACTGATCTCATACATTCATACCTGTAGGTAGGCAGGTACGGGTAAGATACTGTACTGAGTACGTTGATGCACTTCCCGAAGATTGAAACCAAACATGGCATGAGAGGAGCCGACGGGGCGGGAACAACGATCTTTTTCCTGCCGTTGAACATTGAAAACTTCTACTGTAGGCCAAGTTGCTTAGGGTAATATCAGAACAAGCTTGTACCGTATTAACCCCCGAAATTGACAGAAAGCTAATGCAGGTCAAGGCGCTCCACCATCTCGCTTCCCGCACGGAACAACTTTTCCCTTTGTTATTATTCGCTGTTCTATTTATAACATGGGGCCAACTCTTAAAGAAAAGGTATAGCTTTCAATCTTAAGCTTATTCTGTCAAATTAGCCTGTCTTAGCATGCATTGGATTTCTGTCAATTTCTCGAGTAAATACGGGTATACCATATGATGGCATGATCTGTGGCTAAGCACTGAGCCCATAGAATGACGGAAAATAAGGTGTATCCCTTTGAAGGCCACAAGGCGCTAGCCGCAACAAATTTTTCAGAAGGCTCTAGGCCTAAAACGGAAATTAAGCCCACCGTAGCCGTCCAGAAGACCCACTAACGCTTTTCCTGCGGAAACTGATTGGGTCATTGTTACGAATAAAAAAGAGTGCCACCCACCTTCAGAAAAATTGTTGCGGCTAACCTTGGACCCCACCCAATGAATTACCCTAGTAATGAATAGCCAAAACACATACAAATTAATAGTTACTTATACATTCTAAAGCTTTTTAATAACGTAATAACGTATTTCTTAATAAAATAAAGCTATTTAAATTATTTAGATTTGCACTACTTTTTTTAATAAGTTACTTTTTAATATAACTGTTAATTATAACTTAATCGCTAGCTTTTATAAGCTTTAAACGTTTATTAGCTTTATTTTTAGCCGATTTAACGTTAAATAAATTCGTAAAAATTTTACTTAATTGCTTAATAATAATTTAACGTTTACGATTTTTGTATTTTTCGAATTTCGTTTATAAAAGTTGATTATCATAACAGAAAATAATATTTTTAGTATTAAAATTATTAAACTTTTTAACCATTTTAATTATTATTTTCCGTATATCGCGAAACGCCGTTTCTTAATTACGTAAAACCGTTCCTATGTTTTTTCGTAACTTTAAAATCTTATAAAAAATTTATACGATTTCGTTTTAAATATTAATTACTTTTTCCGGGGGTGTTTTTGATTTACAAAGCGGTTAAGGTGCTATTTCGAGGTTTTTTAATACCGCTTCGGGTTTAAAAAAAAAGTAAACCGGTATAACGCTATCCAGCTTTAATAGTTTTATTGGTAAAGGCGTTTTCTATAATTTCGCGATATATTTTTTATATACGGCGTTTATATTAAAAGTTATTACTCAAATAAAGTAAAAATATATATAAGAACGATTTTATTTTAAAAATATTTCTATATAAAAATAAAGAGATACGTATATAGTATAATTATTTAAAACAAGTAACTGTTATTTATTATACAAACGCGGTTTAATTTTAAAAAGAAAAATAAATTTATATTATTTTAATATAATAGCGGTATTAATTTATCTTTTTGGAGTTAATATATATTCGACTTTTTCGATATCGTTGAGTAATTATTACTTTTAAAAGGTAAAATTATTAAAGATATATGCGGCCGTATTTTTCCTATATATAAAGCCGATATATTTAAGAATTAATACTTAAAACGTTACATTTAATTTTTTAAATCTTATATAAATTGTTTCCGAAATTTTTACGACCGTTTTATTAGCTTAGCGTACTATATAAGCGAACCGCTTACTTTTTAGCACTTCGCGACAACAAAATTAAATAAAATAATTATAACGCTATAAATTAATTTAAATTAATCGGATTTTTTTATTACTAAACGCCTTTATATCCTCCTTATAAGTACGCGCATTATGTCCGGGTTTATCGTAAACGTTATACTTTTATTTCTTCGCTTAAACTTTCTTACGACGATTACCTTCGGTTATTACTAATTGCGATTTTTTATTACCACTTTTTTTTCCGTAATTATAAAAGCTTATATTTTTTTAAAGTAAGCAATTTTTATTACAAAAATTTTTAATTTTTAATTTTTCAGCGTTTATTAAAGATATAATTTATTTCGCGTAATAAGCCGTATTCCTTTTTAAAAAAAGCGTTTTTATATAATAATATTAAGTTTTTTTATCAAAAAATTAACCGATCTAATTATTGTTATTAACGAATTATTTTAGTAATTTTTAATTTATTTTTATAAATTACGTTATTATCGAATCGTTTCGGTAATAATTTTAAAAACTTTCGCAAATAAGAAAATAACAAAATTAGTAAAAATAAGCAAAAATACGATTAATATAAATATAATTAAAATTTTTAATTTGGAAAAGGATGCGATTAAAATCGAATGAAATAAATCCCATTTTTACGAATCCCGATTTAATATTGTTGGTCGTTATAGCAGTTTTAAACGCGTTGCGAAAACCGGTGATAAAATCTTACTTAGTAATATAGACAATATAATATTATATAAAACTTTCGATATATAACAAATAAACGCGTTTTAATAGAAAAAAATAAGATACGTTAAAAAGTTAAAGTAAATTTAAAAAAAATGCGCTAATATACAAAATGTAATAATATCGTAGTTAACGTAATATATTTCAAACTTTATCGAATAGTAATTTTCGTGGCCGTCGAGGATAAAAAAACGTTTTAATTTTTTCGTACGCGTTCGAATATATTAATCGAAATATTGAATTTATTTTAAACCTAATATATTAATTATTTAACCGTTATCGCTTATAGTAACTTTTTAATCGTATAAAAATAGGGTATTAGTAAATTAGTAAAAAAAGTAAATTTTTCTAATAAAAATAATAAATAAGAGTAAGGTTTAATCTTAACAGTTAACAGTTTATATTATTATGAATTATTTTTAAATTTTTTATTAGTTTTATTTAAATTTTTTACGTTTTTTAGCATTAATAATAATTATACTAGTTATTATAAAAATTTTTATTAAAAATTTTATTTTATTGAAATTGTAAAAGAATTTTTGTAATACTGTATTTTACGATTATAACCTAAATAAACTTAAATTATTTCTACAATATTTTTAAATCTTCGTATAAAACCTTTTAATAATTTATTTTCGATTTAAACGCTTTTAAAGTTTTTCTTACTATTTAATAAAATTAATAATCCAATTACCCTTAACGCGTTTTATAACGCGTTACATAAGTAGTAAATTCGTTATATTTTTAATATATTAAGACTGGACAAAAAACGTTTGCGTATTTAAGCTAAGGATCCGTTCGACGATTAATTTTTGTAAGTAAGATACAATATCGGCTTAAGGGGTTATATCGTTATATCGCTTACTTAAGGTAAATTTAAGAATATTTTATATCGTATAAAAACATTTATATTAAATTCGAGGTTTTTATGCTTAACTTAAACGGTTAACTTTATCCGCTTTTTTTTATAAGCCGTTCTATATTATTAATATTAAGAAATAGATAATTAGAGTTAGGTAGTTAAAATGAAAAAAAACGAGCGGTTCGCTTATATAATACGTTATTCCCTTTTTTAAATTGCTGGTTTATTTATATTATATTCGTTCGCTAGTACGATTTTGTATTCGGCCCGACCGGCGGTAAAGAAAAGGAAAAACCTACGTATATCGTCGCGATCGTATATTTTGAGGCGGTTTTAAGGCATAAATAGTTTTTTTTCATATATATTTTTTCCTGGCGTACGATAAAACAATTAATTTAATTTTTTCCGATAATACTTTTACGGTTTAATATGGCTTTTGTTATTTAACAAATTTATTTCTTTATAAGGGCGCGGCCGTAAATTTTTTTATATAATACTTAATTAATAAACTTTTCCTTTTTTAATCCGATAACTTACGCGCGTAATTTTAGGTTTTAGAACGCGATTTAATACTATAAATAGGGTGGGATAGAGTGGATTAGGGTATACCGAATTACGCGTTTGTAACGGTTTCGGAATTACCTTCCATAATAAATTCTTTAACATCTTAGATTTTGCGCTTACGGTTAATATTAACCATCTTTATCCGAAGTTAATTAATTAAAATGTTGTGGAATTATCGTAGAACGTTGTTATAAGGGTTAGTTATATTATAGAGAAAGGTTTTATTTATTATTAGGGTAAATTTATTAGATGGGTGTAATGGCTAGGCTAATTAACCAACCATTAGACCTAAGTCGACGGGTTTATATTAGCAAAGTATTATGAGAAATTAATTAAATAACTTAATTACGTTTCGTAATATTAAGGGTGTTTTGGGTAACGAAATTATATTGTAAATTGTTATTTTTTAATTATATATTTAAACAAATATATATATATTTATACGGCTTACCGGATTATTTTTAACAAAATAGTAATTTTATTTTTTGGATTATTTTAAATAAGTTGGTGATTTTTTACGTAATTTAACTTATTTGGGTTTTGTTTTTGGTTTATTAGGACCGTTTCCGAGATTTTCTTCTGTTAAAACGTAATACGATTTCCTTTTTCCATAAATCTTGCCCTTAAGAATTTTTTTTCTTAGTAAGTATTTATGCGTTTTTATTATATTTTTTCGTATGTTTAAACGTCGGTTTTTTTAAAACCGTTTGACGCATCGCTTTAGTTAATTTAATTAATGTATAAAGTTTTAACGCGATTTTTTTTTGTTCTGTACGGTATTTTCCGTATAAGATATTGGCGAATATTTCGCGTTATTAAAAATACGTCCGACGTAATCGCTTTTATAATGGTACCGGTATTTTTATTACCATAATTAATCGTTACGCGGCAGAGGCGCGACGTTTAAAAGAAAAAAAACTGGTTACCGAAAAAGTTTTAGCCGAATTTTTGGCGCGTTTTTTTCGTATCCGTCGGTAATAATAATATTACTAGTCCGAAAATGCGAAATTGGTTAATTATATCTTATAATCCTTAAACGAATAGGATAATGAATTTTTTTCCATAATAGTTATTTAAGTTTCGAAAATTTTAAATATAATTAATTAAAGTTTTATAACTTAAAAATTATTAGCGGACGTAAATTAAACCGTTATTTTCGGTAATTTCGTTATAACTAGTAAAAATTTTTAAATAAACATTAAACGTTCGTATGATTTTTTGTGGGTTTTTAGGTATTTTTTGAATTTGGGTAAACTTTTTATTTAATTAAATATTAAGTAAGTCCGTCGATTTTTCGTATATTTAAGATTTTTTTTATTTCGTATATCCAGTCGTTTTTTATTTCCGTATCGTTTTATTTAGTATATATTTTAACGGTATTCGCCGTTAATTCGAGTAAGGATATATAAAAATTAAATAAAACTTGATTTTAAGCGGGAATTTTAATTGATAATTATTTTTTGAGATTTTTTAATAATTTTATATAGATTAATGTATTTAAAATCGAATTTTTAATTTGGTCGTTTTGTTCGAATATTTTTGGTGGTTAAATAAAAAAATTTTTCAAAAAAATTAATTTTTTAACAGTTTTTGATTATAATATTTTTTTATTTAGTTACGTTTTTTTATAAATTTTTAGACTAAATTCGAAATTAGTAATAGTTGGCGTCGTTTTAATCTTTTTATAATAATTGGTATTATAAGTTATTTAGGCCGTTGGCAGTTTTTTTACTTAATTATTTTGTTTATAGTTAATATAATATTATAGATATATTTTCAATGTTTAATTTTATTATTTTGTGTAATTATTTATTTAAAGTCGAAATATGTTAAATAGTTTATAGTTTAAGTTAATTTACGTTATTAAATTTTGCTAGAATTTAAAAATAAATGCGGTTTTTTTATTTAAAATAATTTCGTACGGTAATCCGTATATATTAAAAATATTTTTTAAAAAAAATGTATATTATTTATTTAGCGTTTATATTTTTATTATCAGGTAAAAACTAAGAAAAGTTTCTAAATCGGTTAACGATTACAAAAACATTATTATAATATATACCTATAATTGGGTTTTTTAATAAAAAAAGTTTAGTAATGAAATTTATTATAATAAAATCTTATAGTCGTTTTATAATTAATAAGGGTTGTAATTTTTTATAAGGTTTATATTATCGTATTTTTATTTTGACGTAGATATTATATTAACGTTTGATTTTTTATAAAATATTTTTTATTTTAATGAAATTATATATATGTTAAAGGCGTTTTAAAATTTTATAGATTTCCAGATATTTATATAATGGATATTCGTATATTTCTCGTAATAGGTTTTTTTAATATTTTTTAGAATTTATAATTTATTTATTTTTTTAGGTAAATTATCGTTATATGTTTTGATTTTGGTATATATATTTTAAAGCGTTACGCGTATTGTTGTTATTTATTACGAACGTAGATATTTTTTTGTAGAAATATCTCAAATTGCATAATTTATTTTAACCGTTTTTTCGAGATTTAATAGTTTGTTAAGGGCGTTAGTTTTATTATTTTTTAAGTTTTTTTTTATATATAGTAATAAAATGGTATTTTGCTAAGTTTTTAACCTAATAAAGTTATTTTATTATAAGTTTTCTGGTTGTAGAAAATCGGATAAGATTTTTATAATCCGTATAAATTTTAATTTAATATTAGTTATTTTTTAAAAAATATTTAAATTTATGAAATATTTTAATAATAACTAAAAATCTTTTATCAGAAATAATATATCGTAATTTAGGTGTTTGTAATTTGTAAAAAAAGAAAGTAATACAATATAACATTTTATAATTATTTCGTTATTCCATTATTACGCCTAAAATAGAATTTGATATATCGGTTTTTAGTTTTATTAAGCGGTTTGAGTCGTGTGACGGCTAGGCTAATTAACCAACTATTAAACCTAAGTCGACGGGTTTATGTTGGCAGAGTACTGTGAGAATCTGAACAAAAGGTAACAGGATAACTTAATTACGTTTCGTAATACCAAAGGTACCTTAGGTAACGAAGTTATATTGCAAGTTATCGTTATTTAGCTAAGGAGTAATAAACGTATATATTTTATTGTAATTTCTAATATATTTATTAAATTTTCATAAATTTTTATTATTATTTTTAAATAAATTTATTAAATTCTTATAAATTTATGTTATATAACTAATTTACTTAGGTTCTATTTTATGGTTTACTAAAAAACCGTTTTCCGAGATCCGCCTAATTATGTTATAATATGATCCCCTTTTGCTCCAAATTTTCGTCCCGAAGATTTCTCGGTAAACCTTTTTTTTTTATTATGTCGGGTTGTATTATTAATCGGAAACCTTGTAATCGCCCGAATTAGAAAGAAAATATTGTTTTTTTGCGTCTTATATTATTAAATTTGGTTTTAAAGTTATACCGTATATTTTTTGTTTTGAAAAAAGATTTTAATACGTTATAATTAAGAATTTTAAGCGTTGTAAATAATATGTTCGTTATTATAACTAACGTTACAACGGTTTCGCGGTTCTTTTTATTTCTTTAAATGGTATTAGCCGTATTAAAAATTGTTTAAATCGCGAAAAACAGATAATTTCCAAACGTTTTATTTAGTTTCGCGAAGATTTTATGAATAAAATATTCGAAATTTCCGAATAAATTGCGCGTTTTATTCGTATTAATAAGTAATAAGTTTTTTTACGCGAAAAAAGCGTAAAGGTAATTCGTTAAAAGGTAAAAAGTTTAGATAAATTTAAAAATCATAAACGCGAAAAGGAAGAAAACCGCATAATAGCCGAATTTAAAATAATTATTACGTAAGATTTTCCGGTTAACGATAACCTAAAGTACATTTCTATTAGTAATATCGATTAAAATATTATTTTAAATGTTATTAATAGAAATCTTTTAATAATCGTTAAGTATTTATGAAATTTTTTGCGGGTTTTTAGGTATTTTTTAAATCCGGGTAATTTTTCCATTTAACTAAATATTAGGTACGTCCGTTAACTTGGCGTATATTTAGGTTTTTTTTATTCCGTATTTTTATTTATTTTTTATTTTTATGTCGTTTTATTTGGTACGTATTTTAATGGTATTTGCTGCTAATTTTAGTAAAAATATATAAAAAACTAAATAAAATTTAATCTTAAGTAATAGTTTTAATTAGTAATTATTATTTGAAATATTTTTAATAATTTTATAAAGGCTGATATATTTAAAATTAAGTTTTTTTTTAATCGTTTTATTTAGATATTTTTAGTAATTAGGTAAACCATATTTCCTTTCGAAAAGGTTAATTTTTTAACCGTTTTTGGTTATAATATTTTTTATTTGTTTTTACACGAATTCGAATTCTATCTTTATTTCTTGGTGTAATTATTTAAGTTGTTTTAAAATAAGGATTATTTTAATATTTTCATAATAACTAATTTTATAAACTACCTAAATTATTAATAATTTTTCTACCTAATTATTTTATTTATAATTAATATAACATCGCAAATATATTTCTAATATTTAGTTTTATCGTTTTATTTACTTATTTATTTATAATTTAAATTAATTTACGCTATTAAGCTTTACCAAAACTTAAAAATAAACGTAATACTTTTATCTGAAATAATTTTGTACAGTAACCCATATATACTAAAAATGTTTCGAAAAAAAATATATGCTATTTATTTAACGTTTATATCCTTATTATAAGGTAAAAAGTAAGAAAATTTCGTAAATTGATTAACGATTATAAAAATATTATTATAATATATACCTATAATAAGATTTTTTAATAAAAAAAGTTTAATAATAAAGTTTATCATAATAAAATCCCATAATCGCTTTACGATTAAAAATGGTTATAATTTCCCGTAAGGTTTATATCGCCGTATTTTTGCCTTAGCGCATATGCCGTATTATTATATTACTTTTTGTATTATTTTCCTTATATATATAAGAAACGATAAAATCGTCGTAACTTTTTTAGTATTTTTCCAACGTCTAGATATCCGTACAAAACGTATTCGTATATTTTTCGAATAAAATATTGATGCAAATAATAAATTATCCATATTTCGTATATATATATTAAATTTTTTTATTACCTTATACATATCAGGGGGTATAATTATAATTATAACAATTTATCGTAAGCGTAAATATTTTTTTTTAATAATTTTAAAAATAACGTAATTAATTTTAATTAATTTTTTTTCGAAATGCGGTTTTCTATTAAATATATCGGTTTTGCCGTTTTTTAAACTTTTGCGATAAATAATGACAAAATCGTGTTTAATTAATTTTTCTGTATAACGGAATTATCGTACTGTAAGTTTTTTGATCGTAATAAACCGGGTAAGATTTTTATAATCCGTATAAACCTTAACCTAATATTAATTACCTTTAAGGAAATATTTAAATTCGCGAAATGTTTTAATAATAGCTAAAAATTTTTAATTAAAAATAGCGTACCGTAATTTAAGCTTTTGCAATTTATAAGAAAAAAAAACAATAAGGTATAAAATATTTTGATTATCCCGTTATCCGATTATTACGTCTAAAATATAATTTAACGCGTCGGTTTTCAATTTTATTAAATAATTTAAATTGTATATAATTAATAGTAGCTATTTTATAATTACTTTCTTAAATTATTAGAACGTTTTTTCCGTTTTTGGCATTTATTAAAGCCTTTTTTCTTTTTATATAAATACGTTAAAAGGTATAACCATTTAGTTAAAATTTTTAATAAATTTTTAATAGTAATTAATAAATCTGAAAAAGTTTATATTTTTTTTTAATTATAATAAATTATACCTAATTAAATATTATAGCAATTTTTAAGGGTTATTTTAATATATCCAAAAGTAATAATATAATTTAAATGTTTTATTTTTTATATACAAAATTAGCTTTTTTCCGCGTTAACTAGTAGGTTAACGTTTTAAAATAATTATAATACCTTATAAATATATTTTTCATATTATTTTTTAATTTCCGAAAAAATGAAAATGTCGTCAAGGTAACATACTATAAAAATGTTAAAATGTTTTCAAAAAATATAATTTATTATACGTTAAAAAGTAACAAATACGTTAATAAATCTTATAAGGATAATAAGATATTCGTAAAGGCCATACTTAATTCGGAACGTTATTTTTTATTCATAACCTTTTTTAATTCAGATTAAATTATATTTATCTTTAAAATCGAAAATAATAAATTATTACGTTCCATAAAAACGATTTTTTATTTCGTTAATTAAAGGTAATAATATTCGATTTTTAATAATAATATTATTAAGTTAGCGGTAATTCATAATTAATTATAACTTGCCGTTTATTTAAATATAAAAAATATAAAGTAATTAGCTAATAATTTAAATAATCGAATTTATTTTTTCTCTAGTTAGTTTTTTAGGTACTTCCGAAATATTCGTAATTTTATCTTATTAAAATTATAAATAAGGTAAAACTTAATTGATATTTTTTTAAAAAACGATTTTATGGTTTTATTCGTTATATTTAAGTAATTTCGTTTTAAGCTTTTTGTTAAATAATTTTTTATATTTATAATATTATAATAATATACTAATTAATTTTTTTAATTTAAGGGTTAATTTTTGTAAATCGTTATTTAATTACCGTAATTTTGTTTTAATAATAGTAATAATACGTTGAATTTTTTTATGGTACTTTTTTTTTCTTATATCGTTTTCTTATAAGTGGTAAGATTTTTATCGTATCCTTATGCCGATATTTGTTACTATTTTCGATTGAATACTAAAATTTTTATCTTTTTTTCTGGTATTTATCGTTAAGCCGTAAAAGAAATTTTACTTAGCTAATTACTTAATCGATTAAAAAATTATATTAACGTAGCCATATTATTTTTAAAATTATATCGTAATTGCTTAATAATATAATATTGAAATTAATAGTTATATATCGTTTTAATATAACGATATCGAAATAATTAATTTCGCGTATAATTTTTCTATTATTATAAAACAAAAGTTAACTTTCGGTTATATTTGTAATATAATTTTTTTTTATATCTTTATAATAATTTAAATCGGTTAATTATTTCAGACGTAATATAATTTCTTCCCAAAATTCCGCTATCTACCATAACGGTACACCTATATATTTCAATTCGTATTTTCAATATAATAAGGTTTTCGTCGTTCCCTATTATTACCAAAGCCCTTTTTAAAAGTTTTTCCTATCTCCTTTAAATCTTATCTCCCCGCGGCTCTTCTATAGGGGGCTCGGTTTTTTTAAGGGCTGCTTTAACCGCTAAATTCGTTTTCGGAAATTATCGATCTAATTTCGCAATTACTTAATAAAATATCGTTACTATTTAACTTAAAATTTTAGTTAATTTATACGTATTATATATAATTTTATATCCTTGCGAAATTATGTATTTCGAAACTATTACATTTTTATTATTTTTTTTAATTAAAATATTTTTTCTGCTTATTATTATATTTCTTAATCTCATTAAGTAAAATGTTTTTTTATCGCGTATATTACTTCTCAAGCCGGAATATTTTCAATTTTTTTATAAGTTTTTAATAACTTACTTTAAGTTAACTATAATTCTTTTTTTTCTATAAATTTATAATAATAAATAACTAAAAGTAAAGGTTTATAATTAATTATTGTATAAATAAGTTATATTCTTTTAAGATATTTTTGTTTTTTATAATAAATAATCGCATTTTTCGAAATAACAAAAAAAATCCTTATAAAGATATTATTTTCCCGAAAGCTAGCTATAAAGCGTTATTATTTGATCGATTTTTTTCTAAGAACGTATAATACGAAAATAACGATACTATCGTTTATCCTATTTATTTCGACCAGTTAAATTGGGAAAATCAAATCCTTTTTCCGCTATACATACGATACGTAAGTAAATAAATTATTTCTATTTTTTATAGTTAAAATATTATTATTATTAATAATAAAAAGGATATTTCTTAACGTATCGATTAAAAATGCGCGAATAAACCGTTTCCGTTTATTTTTAATATTTTTATAACCATTTTTCTGCTTTTTCTAAAAGTTTAATAATAAAAGGTTAATAACGTATTATAACGACCGTCTTTCCTTTCGCGCTATCAGATACTTATCCCGTAAGTATTAGGATTTATAATTTATCTTACTAAAATTTTTTAGGTAACTTACATTTTTTAACTCGGTAACCTATCTTACCGTAATTTCAGCATTTAATTCGTTACTTATTTTGTTTCTAAATAACGCCGATTTCCATAAGTCCTAATTTTGTTTTATATATAATATTTTATCGTTTAGGTATATTAATATTAACGTTATATCGCGGCTTATTATCGTTTTTTTCTTTAGTATTACGAATTTGCCATACGTATTACCGATTATCGATTTTTACCGCCATGGTAATATAATCGATTAAATACTTTAATCGATTTTCTTTGAACAACTCTTTTTATATTTTTTTTTAAAGTTATCGAAAAATCGAACTATTAAAACTTTTTATCCCTAATTAAATTTCGAAGAAAATTAAATTATTTCGTTGCCGTATTTAAAGGCAAATCCTTTTTATCGTAATTGTTAAATTTTTATTTTTATCTTAGTTTTTTCGTTTACCACTTTAAAAGTTTTTTATAAAATTTATTTGAATATTTTATAATTATTATAAATTCGTACCACTTTAAAGTTTTGCTATTTCAGAAGAATTATAACATATTCGCGTATAACGGGTTTAAACTAAATAATTACATATCCCGAAAATCGTCCGATTACGAATTCGACTTGTATAATTAAGGTAATAAATCGTACTGGAAAATATCCGAAATATGCTTAGCATTAAGTAAAAAATAACTATAATTTAATAAATATTTTATTAAAACGTTCGAGCTTAAAGAACTTTAGCATTCTTCTTAATTTCTTAATAAAAATTGATTAAACTGATATTTTTTTTAAAAATTTATCGTACCTATTCTAAAAAAGTTCGAATAGTTTGAAAAATAAAGGTAAGCTCCGCATTATCCCGTTCGAATTAAGTAATACGTTAATTCATAAGGTCTAAACGTCGAAAAACTTCTTCCTTAATAAAAAAAAACGTTTGCTTTTCCTTTTCCGAATCTATATTATTATTTTTAAGGACTTTATAAACTAACTACTTATTAGTAAATTTATTATCAAAATATTACACAAAATCTAACAGTATTATTAAATAAAAATTTGTAATATATAACAGCTAAGCTAATTAACCAATTGTTAAACCTAAATCGACGGGTTTATATTAATAAAATATTATAAAAATTTAAACAAAAAGTAACAGAATAACTTAATTACGTTTCGTAATATCAAAAATGCCTTAAGTAACGAAATTATATTATAAATTATCGTTATCTAGCTAAGAAGTAATAAACGTATATATCTTATTATAACTTTTAATAAATTTATTAAATCCTTATAAATCCATGTTTTATAACTAACCCACTTGGGTCCTGTTTTACGGTCTGCCAAGAGACCGTTTTCCGAGGTCCGCCTAGTTATATCATAATAAGTCGTATATAATTAATATTAGTTAATTCGTAATTATTTTTTTAAATTATTAGAAGGTTTTTTTTATATTTAGCGTTTATTATAAAATTTTTTTTGTATAAATATATTTAAAGGTATTATTATCCGGTTAACATTTTTAATAAATCTTCGATAGTAATTAGCGAATCCGAAAAAGGTTTATATTTTTTTAACTATAATAAATCTTATTTAATTTCGTACGGTAACGATTTTTTTAAGGTTTATTTTGATATATTTAGCAACGATAATATAGTTTATATAATCGATTTTTTGCGTATAAAATTAGTTTTTTTTTGTATTAACTAATAAGTTAACGTTTTTGTCACGGCGCTGAACGTCTCTGGGTCTGGGTAAAGTATCTTGTTGTTACACGAAGAAGAAAAGAAGGAAACTATCTAAAAGGCACGAAGTGCCTCCGTATATATAGCGTTACGTTAGCTAAGCGGAGCCGCACAGTTGGTGCCGTAATAGTTTTAAAATAGTTATAATATTTTATATATATGTTTCTTATATTATTTTTTAATTTTCGAAAAATAAGGATATTATCGAAATAATATATTATAAAAATATTAAAATATTTTCGAAAGATATAATTTATTATATGTTGAAAAATAACGGATACGTTAGTAAATTTTATAAAGGTAATAAAGTATTCGTAAAAACCGTATTTTATTCGAAACGTTATTATTTATTTATATCTTTTTTTGATATAAATTAAATTATATTTATTTTTAAAAAAAAAAAAATAAATTATTAAGTTTTATAGAAATAATTTTTTATTTTATTAATAAAAAATAACGGTATTCGATTTTTAATAATACTATTAAGTTATTAATAATTTATAATTAAATATAATTTTTTAATCTTTTAATTTTTTAGTATAAAAAATATAAGATAATTAGCTAGTATTTTAAATAACCAAATTTATTTTTTAGGTATTTTTTGAATATATGTAATTTTATTTCGTTAAAATTATAAATAGGATAAAATTTGGTTAGTGGTTTTTTTTAAGATAATTTCTTAATTTTATTCGTTATATTTTAGTAATTTCCTTTTAAGCTTTTTCTGAAAAAAGTGTTTATATTTGTAATATTGTAATAGTATATTAATTTTTTTTTTAATTTTTGGAGTTGTTATTATAAATCGTTATTTAATTATTATAATTTTGTTTTAATAATAATCATAATACGTCGTATATATTTATAATGTTTTTTTATATCGTATTTTTTTAGGTAATAAGGTTTTTATTGTATTTTTATACCGATATTCGTTATTATTATTAATTAAATATTAAAATTTTTATCCTTTTTTTTATAATCGTCGTTAAGTTGTAAAAAAAACTTTATTTAATTAGTTACTTAATTAATTAAAGGATTATACCGGCGTAATTATATTTTTTTAAAAATTATATCGTAATTTTTTAATAAAACGATATCGAAGTTAATTGTTATAGATTTTCCTAAAGTAAAAATATTAAGATAATTAACTTCGCGTATTATTTTCCCGTTATTATAAAGAAAAAGTTAATTTTCGGTAGTATTCGTAATATAAGAATTTTTTTAATATTTTCATAATAATTTAAGAATGTTAATTATTTTAGGTGTAATATAATTACTTATTAAAATTCCGTGGTTTATTACAGCGGTATATTAATATATCTTAATTCGTATTTTTACTGTAATAGGGTTATTTTTAGCCTTTATTGCTATTAAAGCCTTTTTAGGAAATTTTTGTCAATTTTTTTAAAGTTTTGTTATTTTGTGATTTTTTTATAAATAGTTTTTACTTTTTGGGTTTTGTATTAGTATTTATAATTAATCGATTTTTTGGCGTATTTATTTTATATATCGTTATTATAATTTTATATTTTTTTATAATTATCCGATTTGTTAGCCGAGTTGTTATATATAATTACGTTATTATTGTATTTGGATTTAAAGATTTTTGAAATAATCGTTTTATATTTTAAACAATTTTTTGTTGATATATTATATTATAATATTTTTTAAAGTAAAGTATTATTTTATAATTTTTTTAAGTTTTTATCGTTCAGTAAGGTCGGTAATATGTATAATTTGTATTTGTAGTTCGGTAATAGTTTGCTAGTAATATTTTACGATTATGTTTTAGATTAGTTTCTTTTTTTTTTTTTTGATAATCGTATTATTTAAAATGGCAAAAAAGGTTTTTTTGTAAGTATCGTTTTTCCAGAAGTTAGTTATATTAAGTTATTTTCTAATCGATTTTTTAGAAATTAATAATATGTAAATAATAATAATATTATTCGTTTTGTTTATTTCTGCCGGTTTAGTTAAGAAAATTAAATCTTTTTTTAGTTATACGTATAATGCGTTTATAAATAAAGCGTTTTTATATTTTATGATCCGGATATTATTGTTGTCGATAATAAAAAGCGTGTTTTCGTTCGTATCAATTTGAAGTATTAGGACAAACTTTTTTTTTTAGTGTTTTTGTAATTATTTTTTTATGGTTTAAGATAATCGTCGTTAAATTTTTTTAATTATATTCGCAAAACTGGTTATATTAGCTCCGTAAGATTTTTTTTCGTTGTATTATAATGAAAGTTTTCCTTTTTTCATTATTTAGTAATTATTTTATAAGTATCGGAATTTATGGTTTATTTATCGGGGTTTTTTGAGTAATCTGTAATTAAAGGTTTTATAGTTTATTTTGTTATAATTTTAATATTTAATTTGTTGAAAGTTTCGTCGTTAGATATTTCCGAATTTTATAGGCTTAGGCTTAGTTTTATGGGACGTATTTTGTCGTCGAGGTGCGTTAGTATTAGCGTTATTACGTAATTTATTATCGTATTTTCTTTTAGTAATGCGAATTTTTTTAGGTATATTATTAATTATCGATTTTTACTGCTATTACGATATAATTAATTCAGTATTTAGGTCGATTTTTTTAAATAATCTTTTTGGAATTTTTTTAAACCGTTAAAAAATCGAATTATTAACGTTTTTTGTTTTTAATTAAGTTTTAAAAAAAGTTAAATTAGTTTATTATTATTATTAAAAGTAAATTTTTTATCGTAATTGTTAAATTTAAATTTTAATTTTAATTTTTTTATTTATTATTTTAAAAGCTTTTAAAAGAATTTATTCGAATTTTTCGTAATTACTGTAAATTTATATTACTTTTAGGTTTTATTATTTCAAAAGTATTGTGATATGTTTTTTTATAGCGCATTCGAATTAGGTAACGGTATAACCTGAAAGTTATCTAGTAACAAATTCGATTCGTATAATTAAGGTAATAAGTCGTATTAGAAAATATCCAAAATAAAATCGATATTAAGTAAGGAATAATTATAATTTAATAAATATTTTATTAAAACGTTTAGGTTTAAAAGGTTTTAATATTTTTCTTAGTTTTTTAGTTAATATTATTTGGGTAAGTTGGTTTATATTAAAAGGTTTTTACCGGGCGTTTGTTGTAATTATTTTAAAAAAGTTTTAATAATTTAGAGCATCGAAGTAAGTTTCGAATTATTCCGTTCGAATTGATTAATTTGTTAATTTATAAGGTTTAAGCGTTGTAAGATTTTTTTTCGATTAAAAAAGCGATTTTTTTAAGTTTATATTATTATCCTTAAGAATCTTATAGATAAATTATTTGTTAGTAATTATATTATTAAAATATTACTTAAAATTTAATAGTATTATTAAATAAAAGTTTATAACGTATAACGGTTAAGTTAATTAATTGATTATTATATTTAAGTCGACGGGTTTATATTAGTAAAATATTGTAAGAAATTAAGCAATTAAATAACTTAATTACGTTTTGTAATATTAAAGATGTTTTAAGTAACGAAATTATATTATAAGTTGTTATTTTTCAATTATATATTTTTAAGGCTTACCGGATTACTTTAAACGAAGTGATAATCCTGTTTATTAGATTATTTTAAACGAGGTGGTAATTCTGTTTATTGGATTCCTTTAAATGAGTTGGTGAATTTTTACGTGACTTGACCCACTTGGGTCCTGTTTTCGGTCCACTGGGACCGTTTCCGAGACCTCCTCCTGTCAGAACGTAACAGTGGGGTCCAAGTTTAGGTATGCACGGCAATAACAGGTCTGATTTATGCTTCTCAAAACGGTCATCATTGTTTTAAATCATGTCATACGATTTTGACGTTTTCAAGAGGTATACTTCCAGTCCAAGTTAGCGTCGAAGGCGTTCCTGTTATTGCTATACATACCTAATTTGGCACCTGAAGACATATGCTACCTACTGAACGTTTGATTCTGCCTCACCGACGTGTGACGTCGAGATATCCTCTATGTAAGTGTAGGTTAGGCATTGTGAGCTACGGAGTCCGAAGCTGGCCTAGGTATTCATATTTCCTGGGCTCCCCAGTCAGCCCTATAACATTTAAGTATAGCCTGGCATACTATTTTGGAGCCAAGGTGGGTGTGGTAAGGATAATTGGCGTACCGAGGAAGACCCAGAAGAAAAACAACTGGGCGTGTCAAATTTATGTTATTGCCGTACCACCTTAGGAGCGTTGCGCTCAGAGTTTGCTTCTAGTTAAGTCTTTTGAAGGCACCGTTTCTATCCATTCAACTATCCTTCAACCGTACCTATTACAGAAGTCAACCCATGTCTTAGACGTTTAACGAATACTTCTATTGTCCCCAGCGCCGAAGATTTCTCAATGTCAGCAAAATCGAATATAAGTGGACATCCACGAAATATCATCAAAGTATCCTTAAATGCATGGAATTCTACATATTTAACCTACTATAACTTCGTACGTTAGGGTTAAAGAAAGCTAAGACAACATAACCTCGTGTAAAAAGCAACGAGAATGGGAATCCAGTATATCAATCTAGACGGGATCTAGGGAAAAGAAAACCCGTCTTAAACATGCGTCCACTTTACAGCTGTATCTACTCAGATAAATACTACTTTATCAATTCCTAGCCAATTGCCTCTAGCCAATAACGATTCGGTTAATTGTCAGTACCAGTAGCTCTCAGCTCGGGCTAACTAAGGGTAGGGTCCATGGCGGGGTCTAGCGGGTCTTGGCATGTAAAACGGAGCGGTACCTACTGTGTATTGTGTGCCATTGCAGGGCCGCCGAACTCGCACCAATTTTTCTTTACAAGCGCAATCAATCCAACCACGAGCTGGTGAAGCTTGCACTGCATCCTTTCAAGCCAAGAAGGGGAATGTCATTGAGTCACAGCTTACGAGAAGTTATATTTGCTAGTAGGTCTTGGTCGCGTTTTACCTCTATCGGAGCAGCTTCCTCACCTCTCGCACCTCCCTCTCAGTAAACCCCCCCGTCACACTGCGGTGTCGGTGACAATGGCCTTACAAGCTCTTTGCCGGACAAGGGCGCCAGCAACAGCCGTTACTAGACGAATTCTTACGCTCACCTCTACGCCTGCTGCGACACAATATACGTAGGGCGCCTCAACCCCTCACCGATATATGTCCTACCCTCCATTAGATACCTCTGACCGTTAGTTGTGTAGTCGTCGTCTCGGTACAACATGTTCCCGCCGAGCCGCCGACGCCGACAGCAACCCCGATGAGGACTTGAACAAAGTCTCCCGCGCCATCACCCAACCGAAATCACAAGGTGCATCGCAGGCCATGCTCTATGCTACTGGCCTCAGTGAAGCCGACCTGAAGAAACCCCAGGTTGGCATTTCGTCTGTGTGGTATGAGGGCAACCCGTGTAATATGCACTTAATGGATCTGTCTGCCGTTGTCAAGGAGTCCGTTGCCCGCGCAGGCCTGATCCCCTACCGCTTTAACACTATCGGCGTTTCAGACGGTATCTCTATGGGTACCACGGGTATGCGATACTCTCTCCAGAGTAGGGAGATCATCGCAGATAGTATCGAGACCGTCATGCAGGGTCAGTGGTATGATGCCAACATTTCGCTGCCGGGATGCGACAAGAACATGCCCGGTGTGCTCATCGCCATGGGGCGCGTCAATAGACCCAGTATAATGGTCTACGGTGGCACAATTAAGCCCGGTTGCAGCAAGTCCGGCGCCCCGATCGATATCGTCAGCGCCTTCCAGGCCTACGGCCAGTACATCACGGGGGAAATCACCGAGGAGCAACGCTTCGATATCATCAGGAATGCGTGCCCCGGACAGGGCGCGTGTGGTGGTATGTACACAGCCAATACCATGGCCACCGCTATCGAGACGCTCGGCATGACCCTACCCGGAAGCAGTAGTTTTCCTGCCGCAGACCCGAGGAAGAAGGCCGAGTGCGAGGGTGTTGGAGAAGCCATCAAACACGCCATGAAGGAGGATATTCGACCTAAAGACGTTATGACAAGACAAGCCTTCGAGAATGCCATGGTTGTGGTCAACATTCTGGGCGGCAGCACAAACGCTGTGCTTCACCTGCTCGCTATTGCCGACTCGGTGGGGATTGACCTCACCCTCGATGACTTCCAGGCCGTCTCGGACCGTACACCGTTCCTTGCCGACTTGAAACCGTCCGGCAAATACGTCATGGAAGATATGCATAAGATCGGCGGCACGCCCGCACTCCTCAAGCTCCTCGTCGCCGAAGGCATAATTGACGGATCCACCCGTACAATAACCGGCAAGACCATGAAGCAGAATGTCGATACCTGGGAATCGTTTCCTTCAGACCAGCATATTATCCGCCCGTTCTCCAACCCCATCAAGCCCACTGGGCATATTCAGATCCTGCGCGGTTCATTGGCCCCGGGAGGGTCGGTGGGGAAGATCACGGGCAAGGAGGGCCTCGTATTCACGGGTAAAGCACGGTGCTATGATCAAGAAGACGACTTCATTGCTTCGCTAGAAAGGGGGGAGATCAAAAAGGGTGAGAAGACGGTCGTTATTATCCGGTATGAAGGACCCAAGGGTGGCCCGGGTATGCCGGAAATGCTGAAGCCGTCGTCGGCTATCATGGGTGCCGGTCTCGGTAACGACGTCGCCCTCCTGACCGACGGACGATTCTCCGGGGGTAGTCACGGCTTCTTGATCGGCCACATCGTGCCGGAGGCCAGGGAAGGCGGGCCCATCGCCCTCGTCCGGGATGGCGACATGGTCACCATCGATGCGGAGAAGCGAGTCATCGACTGCGACGTTAGCGAAGCCGAGATGGTGCGGAGAAAGGAGGCATGGAAGGCGCCGCCGCCACGGTACGCCAAGGGTACACTTACCAAGTATGCCGCCCTGGTCGCAGACGCTAGTTCGGGCTGTGTGACAACAAATGCTTAAGCGCCTAGCCGCGGGAAGGGGTATAGTAATGGACGAGGAAAACCCTTGTATATATATCAGCTTCTGATTGAGTCTCGGTTGGATAAGGCCGTCTTTTCACTGGTCTCCTCTATGCGGATTTTCGGCGACAGGATTTACAAGCTCCAGGGTGCTTCATTGGACGGCCTTACTGGGATGACGGGATTTATCGCACCTCTGAGATATTTATCCCGAGGGATGGATGAAAGACAAGGAGGCCCCCGACCTGGCTTCAAGGGTTTATGAAGATATGATAGCCATTGTTATACGGTGCTGAGAAGAGTCATCATAGAATAAGCATTCATTTCCGCCCCCGATTCCAAGCCTCAACAAAGGCGGCTTTGTCACGCAGCGACAGACCAACTCTCTTGTTTCGTGCCAGCCTCGCCAATGTCTCGCCCACGTGGTCGATGACTCTTTTCTCTTCGGGCGTCAAATCCCTCCCGTGCTCTCCATCACTAGCTTCCTCGGCAGCGATACCGTCCACAACACCTTCTAAACCAGGCGAAGCGCGCGTGATGCCCTCAGCGATTCTAACCCTTATGCAGTGAGTCGGACGGCTCAGCAAATTCCACAAGAAGGAAGCATATGCGCCGGGGACGGGAGTGGTGATATCTGGCGGCGTATAACGCATGCTGATGGGGAAGATCTTCGCGTTGGCCGGGGCAGAGCACAAGGAGGGAGACAAGGGCAGGATTCCTTTGCCATTGGTGGTGCTCATCTCGGGGAAGACGGCGATGATGCGGTGCGGGTTCTGCTCTACTAGAGCTCGGAGGGTGGTGAGCTTGGCGGTGGAGGAGGGTTCACAGACCGGTGGCGAGAGAGCGAGCATGATGGCACGGAAAAGCGAGATGCGCTGGACCTTCCGGGTGCGCGGGTACGAAATGGTAAAGACGGGGTTGAAGATGGCCGCCAGGTATAGGGCGTCAACGGGACTAGTGAACTGCGCGGCGATGATGGAGCGAGGATGCGGGACCCGCGACTTGGGCTGCTGGGAGAGCGAACCGCGCTTGACGCCATCAAGCTGTAGGTCTACCCACCAGATGCCTGGTATGCCTAGCATCCCCCATAGCAGCAACTTCCGGAAGGCGAGCGGGAGTGGGAGGTGGGCGAGAAAGAGAAAGTAGGCCACGCAGTAGGTGAGGAAGATCGGCAGTCGGAACAGGAAGACGGCGGACCTGACGAGAGTGTAGAAAGTCGAAGTAGGCGTAGATGTCGGGATGAAGGGAGATATACCAGACCCTGAATATTGTCAATGTCATTAGGGGCCTAGGGTGTAGCTAAAAAAGCAGATTAGAGTCCTGGCGGTCATATACCTCGGTCCCGAAATTGACTATATTTCTCCATCTTAAGATCCACAAAGACGAGCAGCAGACACTATCGGCGAAGGACAGGTATAAAGCCAAATAGAGGCTGCGGAGACATAGAGGAAAGAAGTCAAGTGGTTACCAAGAGCAAGAAAAAAAACCCAGGAGCGCTAAGTTAGAGACAGGCGGGGGATTATGGAATGCGTGCAATCAGCAGAATAGGACCACCGCGTGGGTGGTGTATTGTGAAGCCTAGGTATGTAGTTGTATTTCACATATATAAACCGTGACGGGGAGGGTTGATTACATAAAATACATAGAATGTGCAGTATGGATGGAGGATAGGGGGGGCCGGCTGATGGCACAGATGCAGGTAGGTTAGTTATGTCATGCATGTCAAGAGAAAGAGGCATGTGAAAATTTCATCAGCTTACTAAGCGTAGCAGCCTGCCCGGTTTTCGTGTGGCTTGATACATTGCAAGTGCCCCTCCATGTGGCTAGTTAGGAGCCTTGGAACCTTTCCTCCGTTTGGCCCCATGTCACTTCGTACCTCTACCTCCTTGACGATAACTAGGTAGGTACATACCTAATACTCCACTTGTCGTTGCTCCGTAACAACGCCGCTTGTCCCTTTTTGGATCGAATTTACACATCAGGTTTGATGGTAGTTACGTGCAAATACACAGGACAATACACAAATGTGCACTTTTTATCCATCCTGGAGGAGAGCAGCTGATAAGCTAAACCACATACATCCCAATCGTGTCTCGACTCTCGCCCAATCCATCGCGTTGAATATTGCCAGTGTCTAGAAGCGCATCTTCATTCCAATTCCAACTGCGACTATAATAACCCAACAGCAAGGCACGACGGGGATTCATACCTACCGCAGCATACTTACTTACCAACTAGGGACTTTGCGCCTTTAAACCCTAGACATCCTTGCGCCGTCTTCATCACCAATCTGCCCCCACGTGGAGTTTCTACGTACTTGGCTTCTTTCCATCTCCACGGTACGCCTTTCGGCGACGAGGGAAGCCTCTCTTTCCCAGCTGGCGCTTCCGCCGCCGAGGCTTGCCTTCCCTTTGCACCAGCGGGGCCCTACGGCACAACTATCGTATCCATCCTAGGCAAGATGGAAGGGGAAAACTCGGTATGTGCGCGTCAATTATCTCGCCGCATATCTGTCTATCCCCCTGGATGGTTCGTGCTTGTGAGACTAACCCTTTACCATAGCACACCCAGATCGTCCGGCCTTCCGGTATTCGGCCACCATCCACGATAGCCGCCAGCAGTCGATTACCTCAGTTTTCAGCATCGATATCTCAAAGCTCAAGCTTCGGTTTACACGAGATGTCCGATTCACAGAGCAATGCTAGAGCTCCACAGTCCATGGTCCCTCAAGTCAGCACCAGCTTGAAACGTGGACCATCTCATCCGGTTTCCCAACCTGATCCCAAGCGAAAGACGTTGGCTGAGAAGGCTGGTACCGAATTCCCCAGTCGCTCGAACAATCCCAGCGTCGGCCCTGCTTCTACTTCTCGGAGTGTGGCTAAGGGTTACTCTTTGAAGGATGTGGTGAGTCTAGTCTTTATGCCATTCTTTGTTCTGTCCATATGTAAATGTTTCACTGCACCATCTCCGGCGCATCCTTGGTCGTCGCGAAGGTACACCCTTACTCCGGAATCTCGCCGCGAATTCATCTGGCTTCTCCTATCCGAACAATGCAAACCGAAAAGTGCGCGTGGCTCCCGACCACCAAGACCGCCATCCAACTAGACCTTTTCAGGTCCGCTCTACCTTATGGACAGGGTCCATGGCTCCCATGATGGATAAGCGTCCGAGAATATATTTGGCGCAGTGGTGCTTAAGTTCTCCGGATGTCTTTGCAAGCATTAATCGTCATCATCCGCTGCGACATGGGATTGCGAATATGCACCATGGACCGCGAGCGATTCTGTTCTGTTGGACCCCGAAATTTTCCTGGCCCAGAAGCCAAGCGAACTGGGAGGTGTCTGGCCTCGTAGAGTTCAGGGATACATCTCGGCCTCGCCAGCGTGTACCAACGTGGCTTGCGTTTCTGGTCAAGACAATGACGTCGATGGGGTTCTTCGATATGCTAACTAGACTTCCATCCCAGACCAGGTCCATCGCAACCGCTAGTACCGGCCTATCAGCGTCACGACATACACCGAACAGCAGCTATGGGTCCAGTCACGGGCCGGGCAACCGCCCGGCGTCTAGGTCACATGTCCGGGCAAGGTCAAACACTAGAACTGTGCGACCGGCGACCTCGATGGACTCCCGGGAAGAAAATAGCAAGGTTCGCAGCGGTCATAACGGTACGATGTCCCCACCGTCGCTTCCCCCAGCAAGCAAGATGGGCCTGAGTAGTCTCCCATGCAAGAGAGTGCGAAGATACAATTCGGTTCAAGATATGTCAACCTATGAAGCACCTCCAGCGGCAAGAGAAGCCTCTTTCTGCAACCAGTTCGGCTCGATGTCTATAGACGGGTCGACTATTCATGGTCTGGGGACTCAAGCGATGTCCCTTCCCGAGACCCCTACACGCACGCCTACTACACCTATACAGCCCAGCATCAGCATCCGTCCAGGCGTCACTGTACGCAGCCGCTGGGAAGGAGCCCCAAACCGGGAGCAGCCGTTGAATGTAGGGCTTCAGGAGGGCCGAGTGGCCCGCGTGACCCTTGCACGAAGGGAGACGCAGATTTTTATGCGCAATTTTGAAAAGACTCTAAAAGCCGCCCTTACCCCGTTAAAGGGGGCTTACTCTTCCCCTAATAAAGCCCCATTCCTGACCAAATACTCTAACATAACTGGATTCGTAGCCACTGATATCGATGAGCGACTTGGCAAATTCGAAACCGAATTCCAAACAATGAAACAGTTGATGGATTCTGCTGCCATGGACAAGGATAGATACGTCGAAGAGCTCGACATAGCCAAGAGAAGAGGTAAGCTGCTGGTCCATACCAAGGCGCAACGAGGAGGATACGGCAGCAAGCTGATGATTCATTAGTGGCACAACTCCAGGCGAAGAAGGAAGGACTCCAAGACGACTTGGATGATGCTAAGCGGGAATTACAAAACGCTACTCGTGAGATCCAGTACCTCAAAAACGATTTTGAGAAGCAGAAAAGAAACCACGAAGACGACTGTGAACTACTCAACCGCAAGCACTCGAGGGAAATCGAGGAGGAGCGCCGGTTGTTGTCTATGGAGAGAGAGAAGCATCAGGATCTGCAGCGGCAGCTTGAGGAGAAATGTGGCCGAGAGGCCGAAGCCCAGCGGGAAAAGCTGGAAAGGGAGCTCACCGAGTACAGGTCGCGCATCAGCAGCCTACGGCAAGAGAAGGAACTCGAGGTTCAGCGGCTCGGTCTTCAGCTGCAAGCACGCCAGCTGCAGCTCAAGAATACAGAGGAGGAGCTTAGGAGGGCGAAAGATCAGATCGATGACCATGAGCATACCATTTCCCGCCTGAATGCCAAGGTCAAGCAACTCGAAGAGAATGCCAGGAGTCTCCAAGAGGCATATGGTTCAAGTGAGAACCGCAAGGACCACCAAATCGGAGATATGAGCCGGCAGCTACAGGAGCTCTCAAAACGAGCAGAGGCCGCCGAGAGGAGCGCCGACGAGGCCAATAAGGCTGCCAAGAGGGCTATTGAGGCATCCAACGAAGAGTTTGAGAAATTCAAACTGGAGCTGAAGGAAAAGCTGGTGCGGGAGGAAGAGAAACGGCATAAGCTCTTCGAGCAGGTACAAGACCTCAAAGGGAACATCCGGGTCATGTGTCGCATCCGACCTCCCGGTGAAAATCCCAACGACCTCCCAGTCCAGTTTGAGTACCTCCAGAGCGAATATGACGAGGACAAGTTCGCTGGCGTCATAGTACCGACTGAGAAAGACCACCCTGCGGAGGAGGGCAGAAAAGTGGCTGGCAGAACCCCGCCCTTCAACTTCGAGAGAATTTTCGACCCAAGCTGCACCAACGAGGATGTGTTTGACGAGATTAGTCAGCTCGTCCAATCCGTTATGGACGGCAAGAAGGTGTGCATTTTCTGCTACGGTCAGACGGGCTCCGGAAAGACATACACAATGAGCAACCAAGGCCCAGGGGGCGAAGGCCAGGAATGTGATTACGGCATCATACCAAGAGCCAAGGAAATGATCTTCAGGGAAATGGAAAGGCTGAGATCTCTTGGGTGGGAGTACACGGTTGAGGGAAGTTACCTCGAAGTCTATAAGAACAAGCTCTACGACTTGCTCGCGCCGCGAGATGCCGCGCCTAAAACGCTCGAGGTGAAGAAGGTCTCGGACGAACTGGATATCAAAGACCATCGTTTCACCCCACTCAACACGGAGGAGGACCTTGAGTCTATGGTGAAGACGGCCGAAACGAACCGCCACGTCGCCGAGACAAACATGAACCGCGCCTCGTCGCGCTCGCACTCGATACTGGTTCTCAAGATTCGTGGCAAGAAGTCAATAGGAGACGGAAAGTTCAAGTTTCGCGAAGGCACCTTGAATCTGATCGACTTGGCGGGTTCCGAAAGTGTGGGCCGATCTGGGGCGACAGGCGATGTGGCGGAAGAAGGAAGGCAGATCAACATGTCCTTGACGCACCTCGGAACTGTCCTGAAGCAACTAGGAGAGGGTAGGAAAAAAGAATCCGTCGATTTCAGCAGTTACACCCTGACACAGGTGCTCCGGCCATCACTCGGGGAAAGTTGCAGAACGCTCATGTTTGTCATGGTCAGCCCTCTGAAAGAGAACACGAAGGAGACCATTTCCAGTCTGAAGTTCGCGGAAAATGTAAGTTCACTACCGGATATGCCCCCTTGTCTTTTCCGGGGCCATCGGCAATTCTGGGATTCCAGAAGCATGGTATACACTCAACGAAACTAACTTTTGTAGGCCCAGAAAGTAAAGCAAGGTGGCGGGGGTTCCAAATCAGCGGGGTCGAAGAAGGCTAGGTGATTACATTCGGGCTTTGAAGAGCACTCGGAGTACCATCGCGACTTTGAGTCGCTACTATATGTTGAATTCTTGATTCTCCAGGGTATTCCGTTTTGTTTCTGGGCGCGGGAATTGTTGCTTGCTTGTTAGAAGCTATGTATGATGTAAGGGAGTATGATGGCGTGTGTAGGCGTGTCGGCTTCCAGGCGTTGCGATGGACGTGGGTGCTTGTCCCTGCGGCTCGAGCGTGATAAGCATTGTCTATATCATCGGCATCCAAGCTCACAAAAACTACATACGGCTCTACCCAATAGAATCTTGCCTTTACCTATTGGAAACGGAGGATTCTTCTCATACCCTTGGCTGACAATGCGAGGTCGACCAGATCTTCGCCTCCCTGTACAATACCGCCAATTAGGCTCTAGCTGGGCCGCCTCTGATCACTTACGTATATCCCGTCGTTCTTATGATCTTGTGTACCTATAAATATTCTTAGGGGAAAGTCCGAATAAGCACAGGTCCTTATTTTTTTAGTCACGTAGTCAACTCTAGTCGTGGGTATAACAATATAATTATTAACTTCTTTACGCATACATGAATCTACTCCTGTGTCAGGAGTTGTACCATTAAATACGCTTTGAGGTGAGCCTCTCAGGGGCTAGCAAAGGAATGCTTGCTAGTCGCTCTTCCGCCCTGCTCTTCCTAAATCTGCACCCGTTGCTGTTCCTTCTTTAAATGGTCCAGTTATCGTCGCACGGTTCAAAACCTCTGCGAGCGAATGAACTCAAACCGGCGCTACGGTGGCTTGGACGCGCCCGAATTTGTCTGCCGCAAAAAGAGGGACATTGAACGGATACGTTCTGAGCCTTGCTTTGCGGCATCCAACTCGTTCTGCCAAGCTCGTCACTTCACATTCCTTGAACTCCCAATAAGTGTTCAAAGCAAGTATCACACGGGAGATATGGGGTCTTCAACTAGGAGATCGTATAGGACTACGAGGTATTAACTAACGACTGCGAATTCCTATACGGGCCCCCTAAATAGGGGTGCAGAGCTCGTCTCACCGGTTGGTGTACATCACGTGAATGGCTGTGTGGTATGTTGTACATCTGCGGGTTCACGTCTACGTCTGATATTGGACACTCGACTCCTAGAAGCACCAGTGAGTTATATCAAATCTCTATAGAAGGCGAAGGCTTGGAGAACTAACCTCTATATGTCGAAGGAAACTCATATCGGAACAGATACGTTAAGAATGAGGCCTTAGCAGGGCCATATGGTTCATTGAAGGCGAAGACGCACTTCCAAAGAGTCCCCAGTGGTCACTTCGAACGGATACCCAGTAAATTTCGGGTGTTATAAGGTGGGCACCAAGGCTCGAGGACGGAAAGCTGACTATATCACCTGTCACGGAACATTGCAAGATTCAATATAAGTCTGGCGAGCTATTCCCTTGGACTAAAGAGCTGGCCTATTCGGGCTATATTTTATTTTCCCTAAATCAGTTAACAGCTGCCAAGTTCCTGGTAACCTATATAAGCCCCACCCTATGGCCCACATACCTAAAGCGAACGTTTTAAATGCGATTTTTAATTAACTCTCATAATTAATATATTCCGTTTCTTATTATTTTTAATTAAAACTAGGTGTACTACAATAGTAATAATAATAATTATATTATTATACTACTGCGTTTATAAACATTCTTTTGAGGTTATACGTTCTTATTAACTAATATAACATGGTATACTGTTACGGTATTAGTAATACGGCTCCGTTTAGCTAACGTGACCGTTAGGTTTTATTTCGCCTTATATATATTTTCGCATTATTTTAAGTTTATCATTAATATGTTATTATTTTGTTCTAATTTCCTTAAATATTTGAACACTAAAGAATATTACGGGTATTAATACTTTAATACTTAAATAAAAGTAAAATAACAATATATCGCCGTTATTACAGCTTATTAATTTTTATCATTTTTTAATAAAAATTCCTTGTTTAATTATTACTGTAATACGATTTAAACATGATTTTACACCGCTAGAGAAAATTTTCGAACTTATTAAGTAACTTTAAAAAATCCTATAAAATGCTTTTATGATTTTAAAAACGAGTAACTTTTTTACGATAATGTATTAATAATATAAAGCAGTTATTATAATAGATATAGTAGCTAATATACGAAGTTTACTAGTAGCGAAATTAGCTGATTATAATATAGCGGTTAGTAGCTAAAAACGATTAATTATTTAAGCGTTTAATAGCCGCGAAATGGTTATTATAATAAATTACGGCTTCCCGTATTATATTAGCAATATTTACCAACATTTTAATAGGGTTAGTAGGAGTTGGCTCTAGTAATTATGCGTCATAGAACTTCTATGTTTTATACGTCATTATTATTTTCTTTTTTTTTCGGTTTTATTCTATTAGTAACCTGATTTATTATTAGTATGTCGGAAAATTAACGCGTATATAGGTTAAAGTCCTCGATATTTAAAAAGGATATTAAAAACGCAATAGTTCGATAAAAAAATATACCAATTAGCGTTCATAATACGTTTTAAGCTTGCTACAAATAGAAATATATAGTTATTACTAACAGATCGTATTATATATGTTATTTAACACTTTTAAGACGACGTTTATTTACGCGTACGTAAAAACGTAGATAAAGTAGCGGTGGAAAATTTAAATATTAAGCTGTAAACGTACGACTAGCTCGATGTTAACGATATATTATTATTATTCAATTTAGGTTTATATTTCAGTTAATATATTGATATAAGCCTATAACGATATTTTAGGTTTAATCTTAAATTCAATTATTTTCGCGGATTTTATTAATAATTTTATTAGGTTAATTAATTAAAATAAATAGCTACTTATTTTATATATTATTATTTTATAGTAAAAAGTTAGTTAGTAGCTATATAAAGTTTTCGTACCGTATGTACAACGTTTAAGCTTTAAAAACGATACAATTTAGATATAATTATTTAGAACAAATTTGAATAATATAACGAATCGAATTTTTTATAAATGTATAGCGAAAAATATTTCTTTTATCATACTGATATTATAACCTTAATCTAACATATTAATAGTTTTTAATACGAAATTTATATAATTAAATACCGCTATAACTAGGAGGAACGGGTTTTGTTTTTCGTTAAACGAGAGAAAAGATAACGCCGGCGTAAGATAAAATTTTATATATAGTATAAAAACACGATATTATTATTTTATATACCTTAACCGCCGCCTACGTCCTAATAACGTTAATAAAACGATCGCGCCGCGGTAACGAACTAATAATACGGCGTAATAAGAAAACTAAGAAACTTTTAAAATAAAGTATAACTAAAAGCGCTCGTTGAATTATCAAAATTTTAATAAATCCGACTTATATAACGTATCAAACAAGCGAACGAGCCAGATAAGCGAGCGAGCCATTGTTCTCAAATTCTCAACCTTCTAACTTTATTTATAAATTTCTCAACACCAACAACATGGAACGTTTTATAAAAGAAGCTAGGATGAACTTAGTTATTTAGATTAAAAAACGAAACCTAAAACTTAACTTTAAAAAGTTATATTTTATATATAACGTCCCTAAATTTACTTTAAAAGCCCGATATTACGATTAATACGCCCGAGTCGATATTATCCCCAATTCCTGAAATTTAACCTTAACTGAAAAAAAAACCCGTTTATCGATCAAATTCTTAACTTAAATATACAAGCATCTCTTATCCGGTTTTAATATATTAAAAATATAACGAATTTATTACTTATCTAACGCGTCGTAATACGCGTTAAGGTTAAATATGCGTCGAATTTTATTAAATAATAAAATAAATTTCGAACGCGTTTAAATCGGATAATCGATTATTAACGGATATTATACGAAAATTTAAAAATGTTTCATTAATAATTTAAATTTATTAAGATTATTATCGTAGAATATAATATTATAAAAAAAGATATTTATATTTTCGACGAAATTAAATTTTAATAAGATTTTTTATATTAATAGATATAATAATTATTAATATTAAAAAATAAAAAAAACTTAAATAAACTTAATAAAAAAATGAAAAATAAGTTATAATTATTTAAATTATTAATTGCTAAAATTAAGTTATATTGTTCTTTATTATTAAAACGGGAAAAAATTATTTTAAAGTTTAATTCCGTAATAATTTATTATTAGCAATTAATTAAAATATCGTATTAAGTAATAATAATTAAATAATAATCGAATTAAGTATAAAATAGCTTTAATATTTCGATTAATATATTCGAACTTATACGAAAAAATCGAAATATTTTTTTATTTTCGATAATTATAAAAATTACTATTCGATAAAATTTAAAAATTATGACGCGAATTACGATATTATTATATTTTTTGTATCCGTATATTTTTTATAAAATTTAATATTTTTTAAACCGCGTTTATTCGGTTTATATCGAAAATTTAATAGGATATTATTATATTTACATCGTTGAAAAAAATTTCCTTATTAATTTTTATAACGCGTTTAAAATTACCATAACGTTCGATAATATTAAATCCGGATTTGCCGTAATTAATTTTATTTTATTCGATTTTAATATTATTTTTTCCGAACTTAAAATTTTTCTAATTATATTTATATTAACCGTTTCTTTATTAATTTCTGCTAATTTTAATTCCCCGCTTATAAGAAGCCGTAACAATAATAAAATTGATTAATTTTTTATTTAAAAATTAATTAATATTTTGGTACAAAATTACGTTATTTGTATAAGAAACTGCTTAATTACGTAAAATTAATTATATTTTAAATAAACGTCGAAAAACTAAAAATAAACCTTTGTAGCCAAAAAAAAGGTAGTAATAAAAAAAGTATAACTAATAACGGCTGAAGGTAATTATTGTAAAAAGAGTAAAACGAAAAAACAGCAATATAGCGTTTACGGCAAGCCCGGACATAATATGCGTATTTATAATAAAGTTGTAAATATATTTAACAAAAAAGAATCCGATTAATTTCAATAGATTTAAAGTATTTTGTTAAATTAATTTAAGTTTATTATTATAGAATATTAAAAAGTGGCTCGCCTACTTATCTAGCTCGTTTATTTATTTAATACGTTATACGTTTTTCAAATTTCGACATATCTTTTTCTTTTTCCTTTCAAATATAATTTATTAGCGGTAATACGTTACCGTCGCGGTTTATAATAAATTATAGTTATTTATCTTTCGAATTTATTAACGATAATTATAACGTACTACATTACTGAGCTGTACACTCTTTAGCAATTTACGATAATAGATTTAATTAATTAACTTTAACTTAATAATAATATATCGTATTAATGTAAATTATTCGAATTTTTTTTAGCTAAACGTATTTATAGTTTTATTATAAGTACGCGTATTATATCCGGCCTTACTGTATATACCATATTTTTATTTTTTTCGTTATAACATTTTTACGACGATTATTTTTAGCTGTTATTAGTTTTATTTTTTTAGTATTCCTTTTTTTTTCGGGCTAAAAAAGCTAATTATTTTTATCTAGTAAATGTGTTTCTTTTTTAAAAAATGTATAATTTTTATTTTTTAACATTTGTTTAAAATATACTTAATTTCCCGTATTTAAGCCGTTTTTTTTAAGGAAAGTAATTTTATATTATAATATTAGTTAATTTTTAAGTAAAAAATTAACCAATTTAACAATTTTTAATTTTCTTTTTCTTTTATAAACAACTTTTTTATCTTGTTAGTTTTTTAACATTTTTAACGATTTTCGCGAATAAAAAATGAAACCGGCGGAAATTAACGAAAAAACAATTAACGTAAGCATAATTGGAAAAATTTCTAACTCGGAAAAAATGATATTAAAATCGAATAAAACGAAATTAATTACGGCGAATCCGAATTTAATATTATTAAACGTTATAATAATTTAAAACGTATCGTAAAAACCGGTAAGGAAAAACTTTTAACGTTATAAATATAATAACGTTGTACTAAATTTTAAATATATAACGAATAAACGTATTTTAAAAAGAATATATATATTAAAAAGTTAAATTTTATAAAAAAATACGCAGATTTATATAATATAATAATATCGTAATTAACGTAATATTTTTCGAATTTTATCGAATAATAATTTTCGTAATTATCGAAAATAAAAAACTTTTCGATTCTTTCGTACGCGTTCGAATATATTAATCGAAATATTAAACTTTTTTTAAAAATTTATTTATTTATTATTTAATTATTATAACTTAACTTAATTTTTTAACCGGTTATTAATAATAAATTGTTACGGAATTAAATTTTATAATAATTTTCCACGTTATAATATTAAATAACGGTATAATTTAACTTTAAAAAATTAATAATTTAGATAATTATAACTTTTTTTATTAGATTTATTAGAAATTTTTACGTTTTTCGATATTAGTAATTATTGTATTCGTTATTATAAAAAACTTTATTAAAAATTTAATTTTATCGAAGTTATAAATATCTTTTTTTATATTACCGCATTTTACAATAATAATTTAAATAAACTTAAACTATTTACGAAATATTTTAAAATTTCGTATAATATCTATTAATAATTAAAATTCCGATTTAAACGCGTTTTTAAAAAATTTTCCGTTTAATAAATTTTGTTGTTTAGTTAATTTTAATACGTTCCGCGACGCGTTAAGTAAATAATAAATTCGCTATACTTCTAATAGGTTAAAGCCGAATAGGAAACGCTTACGTATTTAGGTTAAGGATTTGATCGGTAATTAATTTCTTTTCAGTTAACGTTAATTTTTACGAATTAAGAACGGTATTAAGTTAGGCGTATTTACCGTTAATTCACGTCCTTAAAGTAATAAATAGAATTTTATAAATAAAATTAAACTTTTTATAATTAAGTTTCGGGTTTTATTTTTTAATTTAAGTGGCTAAGTCCATTTTCGCTTTTTTATAAGCGGTTTTATATTATAGTTATTAAGAAATAAGTAATAAAAGTTAAGTAATTAAAACGATGAAAAAAGTGTAAAGCTTGGTAGTATAGTACGTTATGTAAAAAAATAACATCTTTTTTTATTTTATTTTCCGGCACTATTAATTTTAACTAACGAATGGTATAATCCTAAGTTTTGTTACTTTTACATATACGATACGATTTTATAAAAGTTTATTATAAACGAAATTATTTTATACCGTTAATTTTTAACCGGCCCGGCTATTATTTTTAAGTTGTTATAATTTTATAAATATAACTTTAACATTAACTAAATAATTAAGATTATAAGTATTAATTATATAACGTTATCGTAATTTTTTATATGATCTTTTTTATAACCTCTTTATTTAATTTCGTATAATTATTTCTGATTTATTACGTTAATAAAAGCTTAATAAAAATACGGTTATTTCGCGTTATTAATTTTTAAACGTTTTATTTAATAAGAATATTTTAATTAATTTTATATTTTTAATTAGATTTATAACTTTTATAGATGTTTTGTGAAAAGTTGTAGCGTTATAAAGTTAACGATTTTCTACCGATTAAGTAATACGGTTAATATTTATTTTAATTTTTTATAATATTTTTATTTAAGATAATACCATTAACTTAGCTACTATTCTTTTACAGCTGTAAACTTTTTACAATTAAATCGTAAAATTGTTTTAATTTCGCCGCGTTATTAAAAAAATATCTAGAATTATTTAAGCGATAAGCTATTTATAACGATAGCCGAATCTTTAAAAAAAATTACTACCGGAATATTAAGACTTTACGAACATGTTTATTTTTCGTAAAGTTAATAAATTACTGCCGTATTATTTTTCGAATTATAAAATCGAGTTATTTCCAGATTAAACATTATTATATAACCGCGTACGGGTTATATTATTATACGAATTATTAGCCGTACGAAAAAATATAAATAATCATCTAAAAGAATGTTTATCCGCTTTAGTAATTTTTCCGTAATTACTTTTACTGTTACGGCACGAGAACAAGAGCGTAGCTATTACACTACTAAAAGTGAAACGTTGTCAGCTCGAGTACTAACCGCCTTGTTCTGCTTTATATACCTACTCGATACTACTTAGGACTATGACATTTACTTTGTTTATAAAAAACCGGAATGCGAAATCCGTATTTATATAAATTATCGCAATTTTAATAACCTTACGATAAAAGATTATTATCTTATTTGTTTAATTTAGAAAATTTTAAACGTCTTTTATTTATACGGGTATTTACAAAGTTCGATATTACTACGGCGTTTAATCGTTTGCGTGTTGTTTTAAGAAATAAATAAAAATAAATTTTATAACACGAGTTAATTTATTTAAATACTTTATTTTAAATTTCGGCATAATAAATAATTTATCTTTACTATAGTATTATATTAATTGTAATTTTTTAAACTTTTTAAATTCATTTATCATAGCTTATTTTAATAATGTTTTAATTTATAATAGCAACAAAAAATATAAAAATCATATATACGAGATAATACGTCGATTTATTAACGCGGGCCTAATGATAAATACTTGTAAATACGAATTTTACATTACGAAAATACGTTACTTAAGCTTGATTATTTTTACTAACTGTATTGTTATAAACTTTACTAAAATAAAATCTTTTTTATAATAAAAAACTTTTAAAATATTATAAAGATTATTACGTTTTTTCGGTTTCGTAAAATTTTTACCAACGTTTCATAAAAGGTTTTTTTTGATCGTAAAACCTTTAATTATTTTGGTAAGTGAAGTGGAATGAATCGGCTTTTTAACCGATAACGCCGCACCGATGTTTCGGCGTTTTAAAAATGTTTTTATTATAGCGCTAATTTTATTACATTACGACCTTGAGCATATAACAGTTTAAAACAATTCCTTTTTTATTTATGCGTTAAAGAGAATATTTTTACAATATAATTTATAAGATAATTTGCGACTTATCGCTTTTCTATTAATAAAATATAGCCTAGTAAAATATAATTACGACATTTTCAAAAAAAATTATTAGTTATTGTTAAAACTTTTAAAAGGTAATATTTAAAATTGTAAGCAATTAAAAAATTATATATATATTATTGATTATAAAATTTTTTAAAGGTTTATTATTATAAAACCAATAAATTAGCGTTAAATCCATTAATTTAAATATTTAACAATTTTCGGTTTTAATTAATTAATAAATTAATGAAAAAAGTTACGGTTCCGAACGTATTTTTTCGTTAACTCGGCGCCCAACCGGCGTACCGTTACGATATTATTAACGATAAGGTAACGTAGCGCCTTAAAATAAAACTTTTCCTTAAATAATAAAATTTTTTTTTAAAAATATATTATACACGTTAACGGGCCGATCAACGCATTTATCGATGACGTATATAAGTCGTCGACTTTAATTAACAATATTTAAATATAGGTAATAAATTTAATTTATAAACGATTTAAGCAAAAATTTTATAAAAAGTTTAAGGCCGCGAAAACGGATTTTAAGATAATATAAAAGCGTATTTATATTAAAAATAAGTTATTTATTTTTAATAACAAAGTTTTAAAACTTTAAATATTATATTATAATTATGATATAACGCTTACGAAATATTTTAAACGTTTTATAATATATAATTTATTTCGACAGAATTATTATTAATTACGTTTATTCCGGGATATAAATACGTTCCTATGAGATTACTATTTTATCGTCATATTAACGTCTCAGATAAGCAATCTAGGTAGATAAATAGTCTGGATGGTTTTTAGCACTTCGCAATAACAAATTTAAATAACTTAACTATAACAAATCTAATTAATCCAAATCGACGATATTTTTTTTTTGCTAATCGTATTTACAGCTTTTTATCAAATGTACGTATTGTACAAGGCTTATTACAGACGCTATATTACTATTCCATTCTACTAACTTATATACAACTGATAAACTATAACAATTATTAACAATAATTTTTTTACTATTACCTTTTTGCCGGCCGAAAAAAACTTATTTATTTCGTATAATAAGTGCTTTTTTTATTAAAATCGTTTATTTTAACTATTTAAATACGTAAAATCGAATTATTACTCCGATAAGTTCTATAATACCGCAACGCGTCTTCCGACGGGCCTTACGACGCGCCCTATAACAAACCTTACAACTTTACCCCGCAACCTTATAACGCGTTTTCCAATAAGCCCTATAACCTCCCATTTTGCGAATATCTTCCACGTATTAAAATCGTACGAAAAACGCTTACGTATATAGGTCGGGAATTCGGTTAATAATCGTATTTCTATTAATCGGCTTTAATATTTGCAAAATAAGGGTAATATTAGCCGACATACATCCGGGGGGGGGGGGGG